>RBNI01002469.1:0-18418 GCA_003990745.1 Jimgerdemannia flammicorona | reverse complement strand
TACTTATTTATCAGTCTGATGTAACTTTATTTCAATCACATTCCTAGTGAAATATATGACCTATTGCTATAAGTAGAGTATGTGCTGGTTACATGAGAAAATACTAATTTTAAAGATATTGTTACATTATAGTTATAGTTACACAGAGTTGACAGATCTTGATCTTCTTTTTTTTTTAACTTATTGGTATGTTTGTAAGAACTGGCCATTCTTGTCTAGGGTGAGGGCTCTCATAGTTATGACTGGGGGTTTAAACTTTTTGAAAATAGTATTTCTTATAATCTAAGGTAATTTCTAGTAATAATATCTGTTATATAGATGGGCTTGAGATTGATTCTAACATTATTGGCTTTTTTGAGTTTTATATGAAGTATCTATTATTCTTCAATAGAGATAACATAGATGATATAAATAGAGTTGTTCAAATATATTTTACTATACCTTACTGGGTTAGTTCAGAGGAGTTCTTCATCTAAATATCCTCTTGTTAGTTAATTATAGTGTTTCTTTTTCTATAATATTCAGTATTATATATCCTAGATAAATATATACTATCTTCTTTATTCACTATATACTCTAAGTTTTAGAGCTATAGTTCCTTTCTTTACTGAGAGGTGAGTGTTTCCATATAGTTCTGAAGAACTTCACATATATTCTCCAGTACTTTTTCTTTTTCCCAGATAGCATCATGGATGGGGTAACCCTTCCACTTGATGAGGAAAAACTGTTTGACTGTTTTGGTATATTTGCAGACCTTGTGGTCAAGTACTTCCTTGATTTCGAATTCCTCATAATTATTAATCCTAATTGGAAGTAGTGGTGAAACTATATACTCAGGAAATGGGTTCACATAGTAGTCTATCAGTTGGCTGATATAGAACACTGAGTGTACTCAAATATTGTGAGAGAGTTGCAACCTGTAGTTTACTTCACTGACTTTTTTCACAATCTTATATGATTCAATTCTTCTAGTACAGAGTTTCTTAGATAGTTACTATATCAGGGTGTCCGGATGAAGATGATCTGTTCCAAGTATGATTATGTCACCAATATTGTAGGAGGCTTCTCTTTACTTCAAATTGGTATACTTGGTCTAGTAGTCCTGTACTTCTATAAGAGCATCTCTTATTATTTGGATCAGATCAGAAATAGTCTTGGCCAGATCTTGGACTACTGAGACTGCTGATTTTACAGTAGTACTTAGGGTCCTTAGATGTTGGCCATGGTTCAGGAAGAATGGAGTCTTCTTTATAGAGGTTTGCTAGCTATTATTGTAGGTAAACTTAGCATAGACTAGGTATTTGTCTCAATCATTTTTCTTGTAACAGCAAAAGATACTGAGTATCTACTTGAGGGTTCTGTTGATTTGCTCAGTCTGATCATCAGTCTGAGGGTGGTAAGCAGTAGAGAACTTCAGTTTGGTACCATAGAGAGAGAAAAATGCCTTCCAGAAGTTACTTGTAAACTTAGTATTATGGTTAGATACAATGGTACTAGATATACTATATAGTCTAAATACTTGATTGAGAAAGATTTCAGCAATCTCAGAGGCTATAGCAGTAGTCTTAGTGAGTGCAAAATAGACTTATTTGTTCAAACAGTCTATGAATACTACAAATGGTATCCTATCCTACTTTGGTCTTAGAGAGCTGGATAATGAAGTCTATAGTAATCTGATCTCAGTTATGGCTAAAAATAGATAGAGGTTGCAGAAGTCCTACTGATAGCTTATTATTACTTTTGAACCTTTGGTATATTTTATATGAGACTATGAAATCTTTGATATCCTTGATCATCTTTGATCAGTAGAACTCTCTTGAGAGGAGGTTATAGGTCTTCTTGAAATCAAAATGTCCTACTGCAGAAGTATCATAGAGTTCCTGTATAATTTTGAGCTGCAGAGTATTATTATTGAGTATAACCACTCTGTCATGGTCCCTATAGATAAGTCTATTATGATAAGTGAATCTTTTGGACATTTGCCTCATGGATTCTAGAACTTTGACCTCTAGGTCTTGATAGAATTAAAGGAGTTTCACCAGGAAGATGTCTTGTTGATAGCCATCCTTGATAGTCTGAGTGAGGTCTCCAATTATCTTAACCATAAAGACAAGTTCATCTTTCATATATCTGGAAAAACCATCAGCCACACAGTTGATTTTGTCTGAGATATACTTGATTTCTATATCAAAGTTAGTAATAATTTCCATCTAACAGGCTTGTCTGTGGGTCAGTATGAGCTGTGTTTAAATGTACTACAGGGTATAGTGATCAGTGTAGACTACAAATAATTGTCCTAAAAGAAAATAATACTATTCCTGGAGTATAGTAATAATGGCCATGAGTTCCTTCTCATGGATAGTATACTAGATCTCAGCTGGCTTAAGCTTTTGGAAGAGATAAGCTACTGGGTGATTCTCTTAACTGAGCACTGCCCTAATGGCAATATCAGAGGCATCTGTAGTCAGAGTAAATAGTCTGGTAGAGTTAGGTGCAATTAGCACTAGAGCCTCTATAAGGAATCTATTAAGGTAGTCTATAGTCTGGGTGCACTTAGAGGTCTATTTAGTCTTAATATTTACTCTTTTGTGGACCAGACTGATCAGTGGGGCTGCAATAGTAGAGTATCTTAAATAAACCTTTAGTAGTAACCTATAATATCCAGGAAGTACTAGAGTAGCTTAAGAATAGTGAAGATAGGAATATCCTTGAGAACTGATATCTTTAGAGATCTATATTGATGCCTTCAGCAGAGATGATATATCTTAAATACTCAATCTGGTCTTGATAGAACTTATACTTACTCATCTTGATATAGAGCTAGTATTCTTGCAGAAGGATCAGTATCTGCCTGAGATGAGTATAGTGTAGCTCTACTGTTTCACTATAGATTAGTATATCATCAATATATACAAGGATACAAATATTGAGCAGTCAGATATTGGAATATTACTGGTATATTAGTCAAACCAAAATATATGACTCAGAACTGGTAGTATCAAAACTATATTTGGAAAGCTGTCTTTTCAATATCCTTCTCATCAATGAGAATCTGGTAATAACTATTTCACAAGTCCAGTAGAGAAAAGGTCTTGGCTTTGAAGATTTGATACAACAACTTATCAATTCTAGGCAAAATATACTGGTTCTTAATAGTGATCTTATTGAGGACTCTATAATCAATATATATTTACAGAGAGCCATTCTTCTTCTTAATAAATAAAATAAGAGCTCCAAATAGAGAATAGCTGATTTGATATATCTTTGGACCAATAGTTTGGTCAACTTATCCTTGAGGATCTTAAGTTCAGATTGAGCCAGCTGATAGATACTCTTGTATGGAGGTTCAGATCCTGACATCTTTCTTTGCTACAATTTATGTTACATATACTTTCACAACCCACTTTCAAGTCGTTTATTGGAGAAAGATACTAAGAAGATGTCAAGTAGCAAGCAAGCCAACATGCATACTAAGTTGGGTGGATCTGGGGCTTTTGACTGGCAGTATGTTGGGAGGGGGCATGGGCTGGGGATGGGGTCTTTCGGTGGCTTGAGTGGACTGGGCAGCTCAGGTAGTGGAGGCAGCACCAGTGGGGGGGCTGGAGGGTGGCAGGGGTGGAGCTTTGCAGACACACTGAGAACTGGGGGTTGGTCGATGGGAGCCCACAGAGATCAGGCAGGAGGGAAGGGGAAACAGAAGACTGAGGATGCTGGGGGAGCTGGACTTTCACTGGTGAGAGGTGGGGGTAGTAGAGAGACTGTGGGACTACTGATGGTAGCATGACAGTGAATCTGGAAAAAAAAAGAGATGTGACAGCTGATGGACAGGGGGGACAGGGGTGCCTGATACGGAAGGGGGACCTGGTAGATAGTGTGATGGGACTGGTGGTGACCCCGTTACTCAAGAAGTCGATCTCAGAGTTTGCAGTGACCTTGTGCTTTCGGGGCTTAGCAGTGATAGTGAGGATGGTTCTGGGTCTTGTTTTGAAGCAGGTGGCTGGGGCAGCTTCAGTGAAGTTCTTGAAGGGTCTGGAGGGGGTCGAGGTGGGCTTTGAGGAGGCCGGGCCACTGGATGAGGCATTGAAGACTGGAGTTGTAGTTGGGGAGGTGGTGGTCCCCATGATGCGGTGCTTGCGATGGGACCCCAGAGTGGTGCAGCTTCTGGTGAAGGGGGTACTCACAGTGAATAAGGAGGAGACTAGAAAGAGGGTGGAGGAGGTGATGATTGAGTATGGCGATGTGGTGGACATCGGCTTTCAGGTATGGGAGGGGACAATGATCAGGACAGGTGATGTTGATGTCAGGATTTGGCTGGCAGGAAAGGAGGCCACTGGGAGGCCAAGTGACTGGCCCTCGATAATGATGTGGGGGGCCATTGTCTGCAAGGTGTCGAGGGTGAAAGGGAGTGAAGAGGAGGAGGAGGACTTGTTGGAGGCACTGGAGGAGTTGGGTGGTACTGTGGAGAGGAGGGTGAAGGCCTGGAAGCTGTATGAGGAGTTGACGCATCTGGAGGTTATGGACAGGAAGCATATCCATATGGATAAGAAGCAGTGGGAGTGGGCCCAGGGATGCAAGAGGCAGAGGGAGCTGTTGTCGAGTATGACAGGAGGGGTGAAGAAGAAGTTGGTTGGAGCTGAGGAGTCTAGAGGTGCTGAGGCCAGTGTCTGGGCTGGTAAAGGAGGAGAGAGGGTGGAGGCGAAGGAGGCAGGGGCTGGGGGGAAGCTGGACAAGGACCTGTTTGCTGATGGTACCTTCAAAGTGTGGGAGCCAGAGTTGGAGGCCACCCCCCCCCACTTATCAGGAGGGGCCCAGTTGTGAAGAGAGGGACAACAGTGGATACACGGATGCAGGGGGCCCAGCAGGTGCACTTTGGGGTCCCTGATGTGGGGCAAGGGAGTTAGGTGATGG
The DNA here is from genome assembly GCA_003990745.1 of Jimgerdemannia flammicorona. Classification (NCBI taxonomy): domain Eukaryota; kingdom Fungi; phylum Mucoromycota; class Endogonomycetes; order Endogonales; family Endogonaceae; genus Jimgerdemannia; species Jimgerdemannia flammicorona. Next base: position 13,510 of record RBNI01002469.1, on the reverse strand, counting down.
CAGTTGGTGAGGACGAGCTGATGGATATCCCTGAGGAGGAGTGGGATGAGGCTGCCAGTGTAGGAGCTGACACTACAATACTGGAGGCAGGGCAGCCAGGGACTCCAGGTGGGAAGGAGGTGGGGAACTTGTTGTGGATGTACAAGGTGATGAATAATCTCACAGTGGATGCTTTGGGAGAAGTGGACCTGTGAGCAATGCCTGAGGAGCATTGGGTACAGATTCTGTATGGTGATGGAATGGTGAAGACACTGAAGGTGGAGATTCTGGATATTTTCCTGGAGAAGGAGAGATATGAGGTTGATGAGGTGAGGAAGGCAGAGCTAGGGGTGGTTGCTGGTGAGCAGGCAGCCTACTGCTGGGCAGAGCATCATGGGTTGTGGCTCTGGCAGGAGGCCTGTCTGGAGTATCATGAGGAATTTGAGGAGCATGAAGATGGGGCAATGGTAGAACTTCTGGGAGAGTTGGCAGTACAGGAAGCAGAGGAGAGAGAACTGGCTGCTGAATATGACTTGGACTTAGTGCAGGAGGAGCAAAGTGCGGACTTGTAGAGGATGGGGACATGACATAACAGCATTCCTTATGAACAGTACAACCAACATTTTCTCCTTGAATGTGAATGGGTTAAGGGGCTCTGGGAGGTATAAGAACATTTTTACTTGGCTCAAGGGATTGGAGACTGATCTCTTTTTACTACAGGATGTTTGGTATGAGGATGAGGATGACCAGGTAGAGTGGACTAGAATGAACATCTCTTTCCAGTACCATTCGGGTTACACAACCTTTGGAGAGCACTTACAACATCGTTTTTGGCAAAAAGAGATTAACAACATGGTGTCCGACAAGCAACCTGAAGTGTGTACTGGGCAGGGTGGCCCTAGCGCTTTCGACTGGCAGCAGGTGGGGCAAGGTCCAGGCCTGGGGGGGGGTATGAGGGGGCTGCTGGCTGGGGAACATGGAAGAGGCAGAGGAGGTGGCGGAGGCTTTGGATCTGGGAGGGCGAGCTTCGCGGAGATGGTGAAGGGGAGACAACAGGCATCGGGGCTGGAGGGCTGGCTGAGGAAGGGCAAGGAGACCAAGAAGGAGAAGGTGCTGGTGCAGGGGAGAGCAGCCCTTGGAGGAGGGGGCAGTAGAGCTGGGGGAGTAGTGGCTGGGGGGAGTGTGACTGCTGATGGCGGTGGGACTGTCGATCTGGAAAAAAATCCAGATGTGACGACTGATGGCGAGGCTGAGTGGCTGAGGCTTAGACGATAAGGGGACTTGGCTGATGGTGTAATGGGTCTGGCGGTGGCCCCATTGCTCAAAAAATCGATCTCAGCATTCACGGTTACACTGTGCTTCTGGGGCTTAGCGGTGACAGCGAAAATGGTGTTGGGGCTTATCGCTAAACAGGTGGCAGGGGCTACATCTGTGAAGTTTTTGAAGGGCCTAGAGGGAGTGGAGGTTGGTTTTGAGGAGGCGGTACCATTAGAGGAGGTATTGAAGGTTGGATTGGTGGTTGGAGAGGTGTGTGTTCCGATGGCATGCTGTCTGAAGTGGGATCCTAGGGTGGTCCAACTGCTGGTGAAAGGGGTGCCAACGGTGACAGCAATGGAGATGAGAAAGAGGGTTGAGGACTTCATGGCGGAATATGGAGAGGTGGTAGATGTCAGATTTCGGGTCTGGGAAGGGACTATGCTCAGGACTGGGGACATAGATGTGCGGATTAGGCTGGCTGGGAAGGAAGCTATGGGGAAGGCGAGGGACTGGCCTTCGGCAATGGGCTGGGGAGCGATTTTGTGTAAGGTGACAAGGGTGAAGGGAAGTGAGGAGAAGGAGGAGGATTTGTTAGAAGTGCTAGAAGAGCTGGAGGGTGCTGTGGAGAAGCGAGCAAAGGCATGGGCGGCCTTCATGGAGGCAACACACCTAGAGGTGGTGGATGGAAAGCGGATTTGAGTGAACAAGAAGCAGTGGGAAAGGGATCAGAGGTGTAAGAGGCAGAAAGAGTTGCTGGCCAAGCTGGACAACAGGCCAATGAGGAATGCGAGTGAGGGGAAGGGCACCAGGGGTGCTGGAGCGAGTATCTGGGCTGGCGAGGGGGAGGGGAAGGACAGGAAGGAGGCAGGGGAGGATGGGGAGAAGACTAGTATGGATCTATTTGCTGATGGCACACTGGAGGTTTGGGAGGAGGATTGGGAGGGCTCCCCTACCCCTACCCCCCTTATTAGGCGTGGCCCGGCTTCCCGAAACAGGGTGGTAGAAGATGTGCAGAAGTGAGGGACCCAGAGGGTGCAATTTGGGGTTCTGGAGGTGGTGTATGGTGGACAGGTGGTGGATGCTGGTGAGGAGGAACTGGTGGATGTCCCAGAGGTGTGGGATGAGTCTGCGAGTGTCGGAGCTGACACCACTATGTTGGATGGTGGGAGGCCAGCGACTCCAGAGGGGAAGGAGGTGGGGAACTTACTTTGGATGTGCCGGATGATGAATGACCTGGCGGCAGAAGAGTTGGGGGAGGTGGACTTACAGGTGATGAGTGATGAGCATTGGGCTGGAATACTGCAGGGGGATGGAGTGAAGAAGGTGTTGAGGGCAGAAATTCTTGCAGTGTACTTGGCAGAGGAAGGGTATGAGGTGGATAAGGAGAGGGAGACTGAGATGGCAGTCATTGCAGGAGAGAGGGCTGAGTACTGCTGGAACGAGCGCCATAGACTGCGGCTCTGGTGGGAGGCATGCATTGAATATCGGGAGGAGTTTGAGAAGAAGGCCGATGATGAGATGAATGAACTGCTGGCTGGATTGGAGGCTCAGAGGAGGGAAGAGGAGGAGGTGGCAGCGGAACACAATCTGGACATGGCACAGGAAGAGATGAGCATGGAGTAGTAGAGATCGATTGACAACATAACATATTTCATTATGAACAGTACAACCAACATTCTTTCTTTAAATGTGAATGGGCTATGGGGGGCTACTCAAAGTAGAAACATTTTTTCTTGGATGAAGGGATTGGAGGCCGATCTCTTCCTGCTGCAGGATGTTCGGTGTGAGGATGATTTTGATAAGAGGGAGTAGACAAAGGAATAGGGGGGTGCAGCGATTTGGAAGGGCAAGGTTGGAATTTTGGTTCAGAAAGGTAGAGGGGAGATACAGGATGTGAGATACTGGGGAGAGAGACTAGTCTGGGGAGAGTGGATTCGTGCAGGTTGGGAGCCAGTTACCATTGGCTCCTGCTACTGTCCTGCAGTATGGGGTGAGTGGGTGGATTGGATGACAGGTTTACTGGAGAGTGGGAACTTTGCAGAGGCTGGGGTAGATATGCTTGGGGATGACTTCAATATGGTTCGGGACACACTATTGGATAGAACAGATGGAGGACAAGATGCTGAGAGCAGGAGTAGAGGACTAGCAGCTTGGGAGGAGGTCGAGAGACTAAGTGCACTGGTAGACGCTGGGAGGGAGTGCTGGGGGAATAGGAGGGTTTATACACATTGGGCAGGAGGTCTGGGGACAAGAATCGACTGGATCCTGACAGCCAGCTGCTGGGGCCTAGATGTTTGGAAGTCATTGGAGGTAGAATGGTGTCCATGGTCAGACCACTGGGGGCTTTTGGGACAGAGGCACTTTGGGGGAAGTGGGGATGGGCCTGGACATTGGTGCCTCAATTCCTCTTTGTTAGATGACAAGACCCGGTGAGATGGGTGGGCTATGGACATTCAGCAGAGGGTGGAGAATTGGTGGCAGGAAGGTGTCTCAGTTGGAGTTCAGTGGATGAGGTTGAAGGAGATGGCCAAGATTTATTGGAGTGAGGCTGGCAAGGAGGCTGGGAAACAGAGGAGACATAGAGTGCATTGGGCTTCTACTAGATTAACTCAGCTTCTGGAGGAGTGGGCGAGGTTAAAAATGCTGGAGGGTGAAGATGATTGGAGGTTAACGAGGGCTAAAATAGAGGTCAAGGAACTACAACAGGTGCTGCGGGAAGAGAAGGAAGCAAGGGTACAGGGTTTGGCTGCATGTCTCTGCTGGCAGGATTTGGAGGAAGGGGAAAAGCCTTCCAAGTTTCTTACAAGAGCTCTTAGGGCAAGATGGGTACAGCAATGGTGGGAAGGGGTATTAGACTCCGAGGGTATCCTGGTGCATGGTGTACAGAACATTCTGGGTTCGCTGAAGGAGAGATGGAGTGGATTATGGAGTGAGGAGGAGGGTGGGGCGGACACTGTGACTATTGACCGAGCATTGGAGGATTGGCACCTGCCACAAGTCGAGGGGCTAGATAATCTGGTGATGCCAGTACAGGAAGATGAGATCCACCAGGTTCTCACTGCAACAACGCCAGGTATGGCACCTGGAGAGGATGGTCTGCCCTGGGACTTTTGGAAGCGAATGGTTGGAGTCCCAGGGGTGATGGGGGAGATGACAGCATTGTGCGACTCCATTCTACAGACTGGGAGGTGGGTGGGGGAGCAAGACCTTGGGCTGGTGATGCTACTATATAAAAACAAAGGAAGGTGGGAGGATTGGAGGAACTGGTGGCTGATAATGTTGCTTGATATGGACAGGAAGTTGGTGACCAAAGTGGTGGTAGCGAGGCTACAGAAGGTGGCCCAGCAAGTTGTGGGCATGGAGCAGAGGGGATTTGTGGGCAGTCAGCTCATCAGGGATGGCACTGCCTGGGTACATGGAGTTATTGAAGGGGCAAGAGCCTGTGGACTGGATGGGCATCTAGTCTTCTTGGACCAGGAAAAGGCCTATGACCGGGTGTGAAGAGTCTGGCTGGCGAAAGTTTTGGATAGGATGGGGGTTCCATCCCAATTCCGGTCAGCGATGGTCAACCTACTGGAAGGGAGTAGGGCTGCACTCATGTGCAATGGTCATCGAGGGGTAGCATTCCCCTTGGGCAGGGGGGTGCCCCAGGGGGACCCATTGTCTCCCATTTTGTATGCTCTTTCTCTGGAACCCCTTATGGATAGAATTAGGTAGAAGATAAAAGAACTCTCTGTTTTTGGCATAGGATGGAAAGTTGGGGCCTTTGCAGATGACATGGTGGTTGGTTTGGGTTCAATTGCTGATGTTGAAGAACTCAAGAAGACTGTAGAGTGGTATGAGGAGCACTCGGAAGCAAAGTTGAATTGGCATAAGTGTGAAACGATAGTGCTAGGCAATGGTCTGGTGGGAGGGGAGGTTATAGGAACAATCGTCCCCACTGGTGAAGCAGTGCGGTACTTGGGCATCTATCTGTCAGTCTATAGGTCAGTACTGCCCAGGCTCTGGTGGGAGCAGAGGATTGGAATCTGGGAGGAGGCCCTGCGGAGTTGGGGGGGTAGACATTTTTCTCTGGCAGGATGGGTCTCGATTTTGAATGTCTACTGGCTGCCAAAGTTGTGGTACCTGGCATATCATCTGGACTTCCCGGCTTGGGTGGTGAAGAGATTGGTAAAGTCTGCAAAGGGATGGATTTGGGCTGGAAGGCAGAGTTAGATTAATTGGGAGACCTTGTCCCTACCAGTGGCAAGAGGTGGTCTGGGGCTGGTTGACTTCCCGAAATGGTTACGCTGCTTGCGAGCATGGTGGCTAAAGAGGGCAGTAGAATTGCAAGGAGGTGGCTGGGTCCCGCTGCTACAGAAAATCTGGGAGAGGCGGACATCACCAAGGGGCGCAACTGGGGATCTCCTCGCATTAGTTGGACTTCAGGATACTAAGCAACTGCGATATAGGGGATTTTGGTGGGGGATAGCAGAGGGGGTGCACTGCATTGGAATTCATTAGCAGGGGAATGAAGGAGAGGAGAATTGAGGTCCGGCAATGTGGAGATGGGATCATGTACTGCTGGGTGGTGCCCCTTTAATTGAGTTTGACATTGGTGATGGAATGGAATGCCAAAGGGGACCAGGCCAGGATCTGTGGCCTAGCAGTTGGCAAGGAGTCGGTATCGGTGAAGAGTGGAACTGGCATGGTGTTTGGACTTGGAGTGCTGTGGTGAGAAAGTGGATGCTGCCAAAGTACTGGGTGGTCTGGTGGTGCATGCTACGGAGGAATGTGATGCTCAACTATCACTCAGGGCATCTCATCATAGGGGGGTGCTTTGACTGTGAGGAGTGCCATAATGTAGGGCAGGTGGGGGGTTGGGTAGAGATGCCTGAACATTGGCTAGGAGAGTGCGAGGTGTTGGGGGAATTTTGGTACACAATTGGGGAATGCTTGGGGGTATGGCATAGAGGAGATGAGATATGAGGGAGGTGGGAGGACTTGAGGGAAAGATTGGTAGGAGGAATAGGGAAGGAGTGGATTACTTTGGGCTGGGCATTGGCTATTTGGGTAGGACTGGCCAGTTACTGGTTATTTGTCTTTGAGGATGGAAGCAGGCAGGGCTTGGGGGACCGGTTGGTGCGGTGGCACTGGCTGATAGAGGACACCTTAACAGGTTGGTGGCTTGGTTGGGGGTTGCAGGGTGGTTGGAGATGCCGCTTAGTGGAGAAAATTTGTGGCCAGAGTGGGGAGAGGGTTGGTATAATGGGTGATAGGGTGATCTTTATTCGGGAGGAGCCCCCCTATGGAGATTGGGTAGTGGGTGGTGATGTTGTATACTTATTCATAGACTGGTAATAAAGGCGGAGTCCAAGTGACTATAAAAAAAAAAAAATATACTTATGCTTACATTTGCAATCTAGAGCTTTCCTCACTACATTCCACTCCTCTTACATTCCACTTCTCTTGCACAACTCTTATATATTCCTCCTTCTCCCTCATCCTCATTCCTCAGATTGCAAATAATATGCAATTTAGAAATGGGTTTTAAAAGAGATTTTGAAGAGATTCTGAAAGAGATTTTGAAGAGATTCCAAAAGAGCTTCTGAAAGATGTTATAGCTTTTGAAAATTTAAGATATTGAAAGCTTACTTTTGTCTCTTATTCTTTTCACCTCATCCTTTGCTTTGCCTTGTCCTTTGCTTCACCTCACTTAATTTACTGCTATATTGAGAAAACATAGATATGACCACCTGGCCAACAAGTATTTACTTGGCCCCTCCCAAGCTTAATACACTTCAGCTTGCCATCCCAAAGCTCAGCACCCTAAAGATACCCAGCTTGCCAACATCCAGTCTGCTGAGCTTGCTGACACCCAGTCTGCTGAGCTTGCCAACACTCAGGTTGCTGAGCTCACCAACTCTCAGCTTGCTGACCCTCAGCTCCCCAATCTCCAGCTTGACTGCCAGCTCACCACTGATCTGCAAGCATAAGATCCCCTACCAGATCTCAATAATGTAGCTCAAAAAAGTTAGTTTTTTTTTTTTTTTTCTTTTTAAATCAATGTCTGAATTTTTTTCCTAATAACATTCGAAATATATATATCCTCTAGCTTCTAAGCCTGGGCCAGAGTACAAATCTTGTTATAATTGCTATTTTTGCCATCAAGTTTGCCCAAGCACTACCTAGAAGCATTACCAAACCAATTTTCCAGATGCCCCAAACCTCATAGAGAAAAGGCCTTACAAATCAAACATTAGGCATGCTTTTGCTGTGGCAAATAAATATATTAAGAAAGTACATGATGACCAACTGAGGCAAGAAGTCATTAGAGTGATAGAAAACTATGCAAAAATCATAGAACATTTATCATACTATATCAGCTTCAAGGTGAATACCAAAGTATAGAACAAGTGAGGTTATTCAGATGGAATTATCATTATAGATGAATATGAAAAACTGCTGGCCATATTTGAATAAGTACTGGTAAAGAATGACAAAATACTTTATACATAACTAATAGATAGTAGGCTTGTACCATCTTTCACCAGTAACATTCATGTGACACAAGACTCAGACAATACTTTTGGTAATATTTTTAATAAAAGGAGACTAATAATATAGATAGTAATGACTGTACTAGTGAGTGTGTTGGCCAGGGGGACAGTAGTGCCTTTGACTGGCAGTATGTCAGAAGGAGACAGAGAGATGGTTTGGGGATGCTGGAGCCTTCTATGGTTGGTTGTGGCATTGGTAGTAGAAAGAGGGGTGGATTGAGGAACTAAGGAGAGGAGAGGATGACCTTTGCTAACAAGGTTAAGATGGGGAGAATGACATTGGGTCTGGATAGTTAGTTGGGGTTAAGGAAGGTGTCGAAGGCTGCAGTTGGGAGACAGAGAGGGGCCTTCATGGGAGAGTTGGGCAGTAGGAGGGGGGGGGGGAGTAGTAGGAGCTGAAGATGTGACTGCTGATAGAGCTGTGACTGAGAATCTGAAAAAAAATCCAGATGTGACAGTTGTTGGCAGATCAGGACAGAGAGAGAGCATGAGGCCCAGGGATCTGGTAGATGGTATGATGGGTATAGTATCAGCACTATTACTCAAAAAGTAGAGATCAGAATTCACCATCACATTGTACTTCTGAGGCTTGGCAGTGACTGCAAGGATGATTTTGGAGTTAGTGGTGCAAGAGATAAAGGGGGCAACTTTGATAAAGTTCTTGAAGGGGAAAGAAGGAGTTGAGGTTGGATTTGAGGAAGAGGTGTCATTGTTGGAGGCTGTGGAGAAGGGGGTAGTGGTGGGCAGAGTAGTAGTTCCTATGACCAGGTGCATATGCTGGGACCCCCAAGTGATATAGCTGACAGTGATGGATCTTCCTATGGTGTCAAGGGAGAGGGCCAGAGAGTTGATTGTGGAGGTAGTCAAGGAGTATAGAGAGATCATGGATATTGGGTTCAGAGTCTGAGAGGGTACTGAACTCTGAATAGGAGATGTTGACATCAGGGTGAGGCTGACTGGAAGAGAGAATATGGAGAAGACAAGGGACTGGCCTGTAACTCTTAAGTGGGGTCTAGTTGAGTGCAAGGTCTCATAGGTAAAAGAGACACCAAAGGAAGAGGAGGACTTGCTGGAGGCTCTTAAGGATCTGGCAGAAGCAGTTGAGAGGAGGCAATTGGCTTGGAAGGAGTATGAAGCCAAGATAGTGGTGGAGACTGTGGATGGAAAGTAGATCAGGATGGATAAGGTAGCCTGGGAGAAGACACAGGAGAGGTGAATTCAGAAGGAGTTGTTGGAGAAGCTGAGAGAGAGTATGGTAGATAGCAGGGCAAGAGAAGGTGGTACTGGACTGAGAGAGAGCACCTGGGCTGGGGAGCACTGGGTGGCTCAGGATGTGGCCTAGGGTAGATTGAGAGAGAAGGGATAGGGTACATAGTGGAGGATGCAGAAATGGTGGAGGAAGTACACCCTCAGTATGGTGTTCCAAGTGAGGCAGAGGGGGAGGAGGAACTACTGAATGTGCTGAAGGAGAAGTGGGATGAGTTGGAGAGGAGGAGTACTTTGGTGGACCCTGTGGTGGGGGTGGAAGGGGTTGCTCAGAGTGTTGCTGAGGTGGTGGATGAAGAGAAGTGGCTGTTGAAGACTCTGGAGAGGGTGGCAGCTGAGGAGTTAGAGGGAGAGGACTTCTGGATACTAAGTGATAGGCATTGTGAGGAAATCCTTTATAGAGAGGAGATACTGAGAAAGATTAGAAATGAGATTCTAGTAGTGCTCTTAGAGTCTGAGGAATATCAAGTTGATGATCAGAGGGAGGTAGCCCATAGGGGGATTGCGAATGACTGGGTGGCATTCTTGTGGGGCTTGAGGAAGGGGTTAGAGAAGTGGAGAGTAGTATGCATGAATTATTAGGTGAAAATGGAGGTTGTGGATGGGGTGGAGTGTTAGGAAATCTTGGAAGCACTGGATGCTCAGGCTATAGCAGAGGATGAGTTGGAGGCAGAGTGACATATAGATCTAGCTGATGATGAGATGAATATAGAATTCTAGACTGAATTTTCAATATTAAACATTTTTCAATATGAATAGTATAACTAGAATATTTTCTTTAAATGTGAATAGGTTGAGGGAAGTGGCATGGTGAAGGAATATCTTTGGCTGGCTGAGGGGACTAGATGCAGATCTCTTCTTACTATAGGATATATAGTATAAGGTAGATATGGACTTATAAGATTAGACTAGCAAATGGGATGGAGCAGCTATGTGGACTGGGCAGGTGGGCATTCTGGTTCAAAAGGGGATGGGGGACATTGGAGTATTGGACATTGAGAGAGTAGGTTGGTGTGGAGAGTATGGAAAAGACCTGGGTAGAACCCTTTGACTGTTGGGTTGTATTATTGCCTGGCTGAGAAGAGGGAATATGTAGATTAGATTAGGGACCTGAGAGAGGCTGGTGTTATGGGTGAGGCAGGGATTGACTGTCTGGGGAGTGATTTCAATATAGTGCATGATAATGAGATAGACAGGACTAATGGTGAGAGAGGAATGAGAGATTGAAGTGGCAGATTGGATGATTGGATAGAAGTTGAGAGAGTGAGCTCCTTGGTTGACTCAGGGTGACAGCACTGGGTGGATTGCTGAATTAATACCCACTAGGTTGCAGGGCTGAGCTTTAGGATCAACTGGGTATTAACAGCAGAGTATTGGGGAGTGGATGTCTGGGACACACTAGAGGTGGTTTGGTACCTGTGGTCAGATTACTAGGGTCTGATAGATAGTGAGAGATTTGGGAGAAGTGGGGATGGGCCTGGATATTGGCAACTGAATTCTTTTTTATTAGAGGATGATTCCTTATAGATAGACTGGGAGGTAGAAATTATTAGAAAGATGGTAGGTAGCAAGAGCAGGAATTAATGATTGAGGATCACTGGTGGTAGCTGAAATCAAGTGCTCAGAGGTACTGGAGGGAGGCAGGGAAAGGAAGAAGTGCTCAGCAGTAGTGGCAAGTGCAATGGGCTTCACAGAGATTGGTGGTACTTTTGGAGAGATGGGTGGGATCACTGGAGGATTGGGGGGCAGCTGACTGATGAATTCTGTAGATACAAAAGAAAGTGGATGAGCTGAAGAAGATGCTACAGATGGAGAAAGAGGTTCAGCTAAAGGGGATGGTGGAGAGGCTGCAGTGGCAGAGATTGGAGAAGAGAGAGAGGTCCATTAGATTCCTTTCACAGTTGCTCCAAGCTTGAAGGACCAGATAGCAGTGGGATGGTATTTTGGATGAGGATGGGGAGATGGTGGCAGGGACTCCTAAGATTTTGGAATTACTGAGGACTCACTGGGGAAATTTATGGAGTAAAGCAGAAGGGGGTGTGGATGCTCAGAACATTGAGCATCAGTTGGAGGACATCTGGACCCAGCACTGGGCCTGGGGATGCTGGGAGATCCTGTGCAGAGAGAGGAAGTGTACAAGATCTTGGCTTCAACAAGCAAGGGAACAGCTCTAGGAGAGGATGGGCTTCTCTGGGATTTTTGGAAGAAAATGATTAGAGTGGAGGTAGTATTGAAGGAGATGACAGCGATGTATGGTAAGGTCCTTCAGTCTGGAACTTGAATTGGGGGCCAGCACCTAGGGCTGGTCTCCTTGCTATATAAAGATAAGGAGAGAAGAGAAGATTGGAAGAACTGGTAACTAATCATGCTTCTTGATATGGATTGCAAGCTGGTGATGAAGATCTTGGTGACTAGGTTGCAGAAAATAGCTCAACAGGTGCTAGGAGTAGAGCAGAGGGGATTTGTTGGGGGTTGGTTGATCCAAGATGAGACTGCCTGGGTTCATGGAGTGATTGAAGGGACTTGGGCAGCTGGGGTTGATGGTTGATTAGTATTTCTGAATCAGAAGAAGGCATACAACAGAGTGAGGAGGGCCTGGCTGGAAGGAGTGCTGAAATGTATAGGAGTTCCCCCAGCATTCAAAAGGTTATTAATCAATCTATTGGAGAATAGTCAAGCAGTATTAGTGATGAATGGGTACAGAGGTGTAACTTTTCTGCTGGGTTGTGGGGTGTTGCAAGGGGATCCTTTATTACCCATCCTATATATTCTTTTCTTAGAGCCTCTATTGGATAGAATTTGGCACCAAATTGGAGGTTTGGATATTTTGGAGATTAACTAAAAGGTTGGGACTTTTGCAGATGATATAGTGGTTGGACTGGGTTCTTTAGTAGATGTGGAGGAATTAAGAAGGACTGTGGAATGATATGAGAGGGGCTCAGGTGCTTGACTCAACTGGTACAAGTGTGAGACTCTGGTGCTAGATAGCAGAATTATTAGTAGCAATGTGATTGAAACAGTGGTTCTAGTAGGAGAACCAGTCTAGTACTTAGAAATATACTTCTCAGTATATGGGTCCCTTCTGCCCTATATATGGTGGGAACAGTAACTACTGGTATGGGGGAATACTCTTTTGAGGTAGGGTGGTTGGTATATATCCCTGGCAGAAAGGGTGATAGTGCTGAATGTGTATTGGTTACCAAAGCTATAGTATGTAGGGTATTATCTGGACTTCTCAGCATGGGTGGTCAGGTGTCTTCTGAAGATGACAAGATCATGGATTTGGACTGGGCAGCAAAGTCAGATAGGTTGAGAGGTCCTGACTCTGCCTATTGACAGAGGCAGGCTGGGCTTAGTGGATTTTACCAAGCATCTATACTGTTTGAGAGCATAATGGCTGAAGAGAGTGAGTGAGTTGAGAGGCCAGAAGTGGGTGCCACTTATGCAGAGGGTGTGGGAAGTCTGTTATTCCCCTTGTGGAGTGACTAGTGACCTGCTTGTAATGGTGGCTATAGATGGGAGCAAGAGGATGTAGTACAAAGGCTTTTGGTAGAGAGTGGTAGATAGTGCAAGGAGAATTAGACTTTAGTGGAGGGGGGATGAGGGGGAGGAAGACTGAGGACTATGGATATGGAGATGAGACCAGCTACTGCTGGGAGATACATTGGTGAAGGACTTTCAGCTTGGTGATAGAATGGAATATATGAGGGGGTTTAGAGGTAATATGTGGCCTGAAATGTGGCAGAGGGTGGAGATTGGTAAGGAGTGAGATTGGAATGATATTTAGTCTTAGAGCAAGCAGGTAATATATTGGCTTCCCCCCAAGTTCTGGGTAGTATGGTAGAGGTTCCTAAGGTGGAATGTGATGCTGAATTATTGATCAGGGCACTTGGTGGCAAATGGAGTATTTGAGTATAAGGAATGCATGGACATTGGCTAAGAGGGGGGAGTGGTACAAACACCTGAACATTGGCTAGAGGAGTGTGAAGTTTGGGAGAGTTTTGGCACAGTATTTCTAGTAGGCTGGGATTGTGGCCTCTGGTGGGGGGAGAAGGAGGGAGATGGGGGGACCTCCAGCAAAGGTTAGTGGGTGGGGTAGAAGATGAATGGTTGACCTTGAGATGGGTCCTAGCAATTTGGGTAGGGATGGCTGATCATTGGCTTCATGTCTTTGAGGAGGGTTGGTAGGTGGCAATTGGAGCTAGGGTAGTATGTTGGGAGTGGTTAATACTAGACATTTTGAATAGTTGGTGAAGAAGGTGGAGACCAGGTGGGGGGGACCAGTGGAATCTGGTGAATTATATTTATATAAAGAGTAGAGGGAGGGTTCAGGTGGTAGGTGGCTGAGTTGTCCTTTGGTGGGGAGAGACAGTGAGTGGAGAGGGGGATCTGAGGGGCATTGGCTGAGAAATTGTGGGTACATATGTTGTATTATTATAGATTGCATAGTAATAAAGAGCAGTCCGAGT
>RBNI01002468.1:0-18420 GCA_003990745.1 Jimgerdemannia flammicorona | reverse complement strand
AGTTCCTAAAAATGACACCCCATCCACCTTCACCACAACTCTACCACCACTCTTCTCTACAATCCTCCTTACTAGTCCCTTACGTCCCCCCCCCTTGGTGCCCCAACCAATCCACTATGCCTTGAAGAGCTCAAGCATCAGCTCCTCCCACCTTGCTCCCCTCAGTCTCACCAGCCACCGGGGGCCCTCCTCAAAGACACTCTGCCAGTATTCAGCAAGCCCCACCCATATTGCAATGGTCCAACCAACCATCAGCCACTCATTCCCCACCCCCCCCACCAGCCTTGACTGCAGTGCCGCCCACCGCCCACCCACCTCAGGGTCAGGCACCAATACTCCCAACCTCTCCCCAACTATCTTCCAAAAATTCTCCATACTCTCGCACTCCTTCAGGCAATGTTCAGGAGTCTGCACCACCCCTCCCTCCCACCCTACATTATAGCACTCCTCACAATCAAAGACCCTGCCAGCCACCAGATGGCCTGCCTGAAAGTTTAGCATTACATTTCGATGCAACAGCCTCCACCATACTACCCAGAGTTTTGGCAGGAGCCACCTCGACGCAACCTTGATCCATGACCAGATGTCTGCCCAGTCCCACCTCTCCCTAATCCCAGCCCCTTGCCAGGTCTCTGGCCAAAGGTCCTGCCCCAGACCCCTAAGGCACTCCATGCCCTCCTCTAAGCAGAAGTCCTTGACCAGATTCTCTCCCAACAAGAGCCTGTCCCACTTCCATATCTCCGGACCCCAGTCCTCATCCCCTTCAGTACCTTGCCAATGGATCCCAATGTGATGGGCCCCATCTACCACTCCCCACCAGAATCCTTTATATCTCATCCTCTGGCTACCATCCAAGGCCACCAAGGACAGTAAATCACCTGAGCCACCCCGTGGCGACACCCTTGCCTCCCACAAATGCTGCATAAGGGGTACCCATTCTCCTCCTCTCAACTCACTGGCCCTCTTCATCCACCATGCCCTCAAGCAGAGTAGCCTCTTGGGGAAGTCCACCAGGCCAAGTCCTCTGTGATCCACCAGAAGTGCTAGAACTTCCCAACCAATCTGACTCCAGCGTCCAGCCCAGAGCCAAGAGCAGGCCATCTTGAGAAGCTTTTTAACCACCCACTTACGGAAGTCCAAATGGTAGCCCAGATACCAAAGCTTCAGCATCCAATACACATTCAGAACAGTTACCCTTCTTGCCAGCGACACCTGTCTACCACCCCAACTCATCAGTACTTTCCCCCATTCTACCAGCTTGAGCTCTCACTACTCCTTGGGGAGTAAAGAGCCATACACTGAGAAATAGATACCCAAGTACCATACCACTCCTCCAGCTGGGACAATTGTTCCAATGATGTCCCTACCTATGACCCCCTCCCCAAGGATCATTGTCTCACACTTGTGCCAGTTGAGTTTTGCCCCAGAGCACCTCTCATACCACTCAACTGTCTCCTTGAGTATAGCCACATCTGCCACTGAGCCCAACCCAACACCCATATCATCTGCAAAGGCCCCCACCTTCCAATTGATGCCCAAGATATTCAGTTCACCAACTCTGTACTGGATCCGATCCAACAATGGCTCCAGGGCAAAGGCATAAAGGATAGGTGACAGTGGATCCCCCTGAGGCACCCCTCTCTCCAAGGGGAAAGAGGCCCCCCTGTGTCCATTTGCCAGGATTGCAGCCCTACTTCCTTCCAGTAATCCAATAAGTGACTGACACATGCCCCCTGGTACCCAAATGCGCTCCAGTACCTTCTCCAACCATACTCTCCAGACCCTATCATAGGCCTTCTCCTGATCCAGGAAGACCAAGCAGCAATCCACCCCTGCAGCCCTAGCACCTTCAATGATACCATGAACCCATGCTGTGCCATCCCGAATCAGTCGGCCCCCCACAAAGCCTCGCTGCTCCTTCCCTAGCACCTGTTGGGCCACACCCTATAGCCTTGCCACTAGGATTTTGGTGACCAGCTTGCGGTCTATCAGAGGTTACTCCAGTGGACACTCAGCTGGCCAAGGATCATCTGCACACCTAATACCATCTCTCCCTCATCATTGAGGACTCCTTCCCACTAGTGTCTTGCTCCTCTAGCATGCAGGAGATGGGACAAAAACCTTGTGGGCCTTTCCCCTTCTTCCAATCCCTGCCACCGTAGCCTTGCTACCATAGCCTGAGTCTGCACCGCTTCCTCCTTCCTCAACAGATCCTGCAGCTCCACCACTTCCAGCTTAGCCTGCTTAGCCTTCCAGTCCAATACCTCCTCCTCCTGCAGTAGCCCAGCCCAATTCAGAAGTATTCTCTCTAGTCTCCTAGATGCCCATCAGACTTGTCTCCTCTGCTGAGCACCTCACTCCTTCCCCACTTCCCCCCAGTACCTCTGAGCTTTGGATTTCAGTCTACGCCACCTATCTCCAATCCTCATCCTGGCTCTCCTCCAATTATTAACCTTGGACCATATCTCTACCACCCACATATTCCACAGGTCCATCTCATCCAGCAATGAAGAGTTCAGGTACCAATGTCCTGGTCCATCTCTGCTCTCTCCAAACCTCCCACCTCTCCAAATGCCCCAGTGATCTGACCAAGGGCACCACTGACCTCCATCGTCTCCCAAACTGTATTACCCCAACACTCAGCAGTCAGAATCCAATCAATCCTAGTATCAAGTCCTCCCACCCAGTGAGTATATAGACATCGATCCCCATCCTGAAGTATCATGGCATCCACCAGTGAGCTGAGTCTCTCTACCTCTTCCCAGTCCTCCAATCCCCCACTCCTTCCTGCCATATCCTGTCCTCCATCAGTTCAGTCCAGCCTACTCTCCCACACCATATTAAAATCACCCCCCAGACAGTCCACCCCAGCCTCAGCCAGGAGTCCAGAATCCCACAGATCTCCAATCCAATCCACTCAGGTCCCCCTCTCAGCCAGGCAATAACAAGATCCCACCACAATTGAGTTCCATCCAGGCCTCCGCCATGTCCACCACACTAATCTACTCCCCCAATGTCCAGTGTCCACAATGTCCCCTTTCCCCTTCCTAACCAGGATTCTCACTTTATCCTGCCAAACCACTACCCCACCCCACTCTCTTGTCTATTCCAGGCCATCTTCCTCCCCCTCACACCATACATCTTGAAGTAAAAAGAGATCTGCCTCCAGTTTCTTCAGTCATCCAAAAATCCTATGTCATCTCCCAGTCCCCCTAAGCCCATTGTCGTTCAAAGAAAAAATGTTGGTTGTACTATTCATAGCGAAATATTTGAGAGTATTAATATCACCACATCTACAATTCCATGCTCACTTCCTCTCCAGCCAGATCCAGGTTCCATTCCACCACAATCTCATCTTCTACATTTTGCTGTTCATCCAGAGCTGCCAACAATTCCACACAGTCCTCACCATCCACTATCTCCATTGATGCCTGGTGCTCCTCACATACCACCTGCCACTTTGCCAATCCCTTCCGCGGCCCCCACAGATAAACTGCCCTTTCGTTGGCAATACCCAAGAGTGTTGCCTCCCTTGCCTCAGTGACCTCATACTCCTCTGCCTCCAGAAGGGCTGCCATTATCTCATCTCTCAACTTCCTCACAACCTCCTCCCCTTGCAGCACTCACCCCCAGAATTCCTCACTGATCACCCAAAAATTGATCTCTCCTAGTTCCTTGGCTGCCACATTTTGCAGTGCCCTCAACAGCCACTTCTCCCCCCCAACTACCTCCGCTGCCTGTGCCAAATCTTCCTCTCCCTCCTTCCTCTCCTCAGTTCGCACAGACTCATCTCAACCATCCTCCGACACATCCTCCAACTCCCCCTCTCCCACCTCGGGAACCCCATACTGGATCTGATTATTATCTGCCATTGCCATGTCCACTACCACCTCCTCTGGCCCCTGTCCCCCACTCTCCTTTGTCTTCCCCCCTTGCTGCCCAGTCTCAGCCCAGATGCTAGTGCTTGCTCCAGTGCCCTCCTCCGTAGCCCCTGCCTTTTGACCCCCATCCAAACTGGCCAGCAAATCCTTCTGCAGCTGTCTCCCTTTCACCTTCTCCCAGAGCACCTTGTCCATTTGCACCTTCCTGCCCTCGATCACCTCCACTACCGTCCTTGCCTCATAAGCCCTCCAAGCCCTTTGCCTCTTCTCTACCACCCCCACCAGGTCCTCAAGTGCCTCCAGCAGGTCCTCCTCATCCTCCTCTGACCCCTTCACCCTCAAAACCTTACACTCCACCAGGCCCCACTTCAGCGCCACTGGCCAATCCCTAGCCTTCCTGGTATTCTCTATCCCAAACAGCCTCAACCAGACGTCCACATCTCCTGTCCTGAGCTCAGTCCCCTCCCATACCCTGAACCCAATGTCAACCACCTCACCATACTCCTTCACCACATCCATGACCAGCTTCCTTGCCTCCTCCTTCTTCACCATCAGCATATCTGCCATCACCAGATATACCACTCTGGGATTCCAATGCATACACCTCGCCATTGGCACCGAAATCCCTCCAACCACCACACCTTTCTCCACTGCCTTCAGTAACAAACCCTCCTCTTCAAACCCCACCTTGACTGCCTCCAACTTCTTCAAGAACTTAACCGATGCCACACCTTTCACCTCGCTAGCCAGCAACCCCAGCACCATCTTCGCCATCACCACTAAGCAAATTCCGATTTAGATTTTTTGAGTAATGGGGCTACCACAAGGCCCATCATACCATCAGCCAGGTCCCCAGGGCTCACACCACTCCCCTGTCCAGGTCCCCCATCAGCCGTCACATCTGGATTTTTTTCCAGATTGCCCATCACACTACCATCAGCAGTCACTGCCTCAGCCACCGCACCTCCAGCCCCACTACACTAACCCCCCAGTGAGGAGGCCTCCTTATCACTCATGGTAGCAGATGCCTTCCCCAGCTCTAGCCAGCCATCTAGCCCTATCGCCTGCTTTCCCATCCTGACTTTATTTATGAAGGTCATCCTCCCTCCCCCCTGCAGCCTTGCACCTCCTCTGCCACCACCCCCGGCCCTGTGTCCCCTCATTGAAGCACTCAGCATACCAATACCAGCACTCCCACATATTGCCAGTCAAAGGCACTGGGGCCCCCCTGCCCAGTACACTCACCAGAATGTATGTTGCTCGCCATATTGATAGTATCAATACTTGAAAACATTGTCAAAAGTGTTGTCTGAGACTTGTGTCACCCGAATGGTACTGGTGAAAGAAGTGGTTGCCCTGTGCCCATCCATCAGTTCTATCCAGCTGTGGATCCCACACCATATTAAAGTCACCTCCCAGAACATCAACACCTTCTTCCAAGAAGACACCCTCCTTTAACAGATCCCTAATCTACTGAATCTGCTCACTTCTAACTATAGGGCAGTAGCAGGAGCCAACCCTAACTGATTCCCACACAGGTCTGTACCATTATCCCCAGACCAAATGGTCTCCACAGCTCTGAATTCCACCTAAGTCCCCTCTACTCTTCCTCACCAGAATCACCACTTTGCCATTCTAAGCAGTAGCTCCTCCCCATTCTCTAGTCTACTCCACTTGATCTTCCTCATCCTCACACCATACATCCTGCAGTAAAAAGATATCAGCCTCCAATCCCTTAAGCTAAGTAAAAATGTTCCTACACTGCCCTGATCCCTGTAGCTCATTCACATTCAGAGAAAAAATACTAGTTATACTGTTCATAAGGAATAATGTTATTTATCAATCACGCCTTCTACAAATCTGCATTCAGCTCTTCCTGAGCCAAGTCCAAGTCATGCTCTGCAGCCAGTACCTTCTCTTTATTCACCTGTACCTCCAACCCAGCCAGAAGTTCCACCATCGCCCCATCCTCCTTTTCCTCAAAGTCCTCCCAGTATTTCAGGCATGCCTCCTGCCAGAGTTGTAACCCATGACACTCTGCCCAACAATGGGCAGCCCGCTCACCAGCAAAAATTGCCAACTCAGCCTCCCTCACCTCATCCACCACATATCCTTCCTCCTCCTTGAAAATTGCAAGTATCTCTGCCTTCAATGCCTCTACCACCCCATCTCCATGCAGAATCTATGCCCAATGCTTCTCCAGCATCACACACAGGTCAACTTCTCCCAACTTCTCAGCTGCAAGATTATTCATCACCTTGGTCATCCACAGTAGGTTCCCCACCTCCTTCCCTCCAGGAGTCCCTGGCCACCTGGCATCCAGTATCATGATATCTGCTCTCACACTGGCAGCCTCATCCCACTCCTCCTCTGGGATATCCACCAGCTTGTCCTCACCAACTGTCACCATCTGGCCCCCTTTCACCACATCTGAGACCCCAAAGTGAACTTGCTGGGCCCCCTGCATCAGCATATCCTCCACTGTCCCTCTCTTCCCAATTGGGCCCCTCCTGAGAAGTGGGGGGGGGGTACTGTCCAGATCTTGCTCCCAAACTTCGAATGTACTGTCAGCATAGGGATCCTTGCCCAGTGCCTTCCCAGTCCCTTCCTCGTTCACCTTCACCTCCTCTCCTTCTTTGCTAGCCCAGATACTGGCTTCGATGCCCCCAGACTCCTCAGCCCCAACCAACTTCTTCTTTGCCCCTCCTTTCAAACCTGCCAAGAGCTCCCACTGCCTCTTGCACCCCTGAGCCCACTCCCATTGCCTCCTGTAAGTATAGATATGCTTTCCACTCATAACCTCCAGATGTGTCGACTCCTCATACAGCTTCCAGGCTTTTGACCTCCTATCCACAGTACCACTCAACTCCTCCAGAGCCTCCAACAAGTCCTCCTCCTCCTCTTCAATCCCTTTCACCCTTGACACCTTATAGATAAAAGCCCCCCACATCAGTACTGAGGGCCAGTCACTTGTCTTCTCTGTGGCCTCCTTCTCTGCCAGCTGAATCCTGACATTGACATCACCCATCCAGAATGTTGTTATCTCCCACATCTGAAAGCCAATATCCGCCACATCACCATACTCTACCATCACCTCCTCCACCCTCCTCCTAGTCTCCTCCTTTATCACTGTGGGCACCCCCCTCACCAGAAGCTGCAATACTCTGGGGTACCACCTCAAGTACCATACCATGGGGACCACCACTTCCCCAATCACTACTCCAGTCTTCAGGGCCTTATCTAGTGGGCCCACCTCCTCAAAGCCCACCTCAACCCCCTCCAGACCCTTCAGGAACTTCACCAAGGCTGCCTCAGCCACCTACTTCGAAATAAGCCCCAGGACCATCCTTGCTGTCACTGCCAAGCCCCGGAAGCACAAGGTAGCTGTGAACTCCGAGATTGACTTCTTGAGCAATGGGGCTACTGTCAGCCCCATTACACCATCCACCAGGTCCCCCTTCTGCATTGGGAACCCCTGCCCCTCCTGGCCATCAGCCATCACATCTCTTTTTTTTTTCTAATTTCCCATCATACTTCCATCAACAGTCACACCTCCAGCCACAGCCCGTCCAGCCCCTACACTCACATCTCCCACCTGAGGGCCACTCTCTCTCCTGATGCTAGCCTTGCCCTTTCCCTCAGCAGTGCCAGCCCTGGTTCCAGCAGACCATCCACTTGCCCTCACCTTATCAGCAAAGCTAGAGGGACCAGGCCTTCCCCCAGATCCACCAGACACCAGTCCTCCTCCAGAGCCTTTACCACCCTTCCACCCTCCAAAAGCCCCCCTCCTCAATCCATAACCTCTTCCCACATGCTGCCAGCTGAAAGCCCCAGGTCCACCCAACCCAGCATGCCCATCAGAACTCTTGCTCAATGACATTTTTATAGTACCTTTTCTCTGAGTTATATTGAAAACCATTGCTTGAAGTTTGCATAATGTGAATTGTAAGGAGAAAGATGTACCAGAAGATCCATCTTAGTTAGGTTGTTGCAATCCATACATTGTATAGAGGAGATAACAGAGGCAAGATCCAAAAAAGTCAAGCCAAGAAGTCAGAAAGAAGGATCCTCAAGATCTATAATTTAGGAGAAGATATCCTAGCTCTCATCAGACATATAACCCACCAAGGATGGGTAGAAGATGCCACCAACTTTATGAAAGTTCTAGACCCTATAGAAAAGAGAGGAATCAACAATCTCTGAGATTCCTCTACTGGAGCCAGATGGCCACACTACAACCTCAGAGTCTGGAGACTTCCTGCCAGTGGAGCATCAGTCCAAGGATAGCCCAAACTCAGCAAAGATATTGCCCAGTATGCCCTGCTACATCCTAAGGCCAAACCCCTGACCAAAGCTCACCAAGAAGATATAGGGTATGATCTTCACAGTCTGGAGGATGGACTCATCAAGTCCAGAAGAATACTGATGATCAGAACTGGACTAGTCATGCAGTTACCTCTAGGAACTTACATCCAACTGACCTCAAGATCTGGACTTATCAGAAAAGGAATAACTGTGGAAGGAGGAACTATTGACCCACGATATACAGGTGAAATCAAGTTCAACCTGTACAACAGTAGTACAGAATAGCACCAAATCGTGAGAGCATAGAAGATTACCCAAGCAGTCTTCATGAAAGTCAAGACCCCACAATTATAAGAAGTCTCCAAACTGACTGAAGAAACAAGGCAAGCTGAAGGATTTGGGAGCTCAGACAATAAGGAAGTATATCTTCTTCAGATTAACTACCTCAATAAGAATATTCCCCAGCAAGTATACTATCAATTAGTCAAACTGTACAAGAATCTCATCCTGGAGCCTGGAGAGCAAACAACCTTCGAAATCTTTGCACCACCTGATCCCAGAAACCTCTTTGTCAAACTCAATAATGATATCCTGAATCTGAATATAGAAGGGCACACATTCCCTGACAAAATGAATCCAGTGTACTTCTGAGCAAACAACCAAAGTTAGGAGACCATCATCCTGCCAAAGAGAACTATTATAGGATATCTAGTGCCTTTTCTCAATCAAACTTACCAAGAAGTCTATAAGCTAAACCTATTGGAAAATGGCAAAAGATCCCAGAAGAAAGGAAAGGCCCCTCTGTGATCTAGGAGACAGTGAAGCCTTCCACTAATATTGGAGAAGAATTGATACTCCAACAATGACAATAACTAGTAGAACTCCTCAACAAATATTACTACAGACTATGGCAACCTGCCATATAACCCATTATATCACCACAGTATAAATATAGGAAATGCAACACCTATCTGGCAGAAATCCTATAGAATACCCCATTATCTAAAGACATTCAAAAAAGAGCACATTTAAGAACTCTTGGACAATAGAGTTATCTGACCCTCAACTAGCCCTTGGGCCAGCTCTATATCTATTATACTAAAGAAAGAAGGATGGAGACTCTGCATAGATCACAAAAAACTCAATTCAGTCACTAAAAAGGATGCCTATTCTTTGCTCAGAATTAATGACCTTCTGGACTAGTTATAAGATGCCAGATACTCCAGCAGTATGGACCTTTTTGCAGGATTCCATGAGATCTTCATAGACCTAAAAGACCTTCAAAAGACAGTCTTTCTTGCTCTAGAAAAACTGTTTGAATATCTCTGAATGTTGCAATGCACCCCCCACCTTCCAGAGAATGATGAATTCAGTCTATGTCCCTTTGATCCACTACTGCCTGATTATATACATAGAAGATTTAAACATCTATTTAGCAAATTTCAAGGAACACCTATACTATCTAGAAGAATTCTTCAAACTCATCTGCAAGAACCACCTGAGACTTAATGCCAAGAAATGCTACTTTGGGAAACAGAAACTTGAATTTCTTAGATTTATAGTTTTGAAAAAAAAAACCTACGCAGATCCAAAGAAAACTGAGAAGATCAACAATTGGCCAGTACCCAAGACTCTGAAGGAAACATTATCATTCCTGATACTAGTATCCTACTACAGAAGATTTATTAAGGACTTTGCCCAAATTGCTGCCTCAATCCAAATCCTTCTCAAGAAAGGAGTGTCATATAAATGGACAGAATCAGAAGAAAAAGCCTTCAAAGAACTCAAGAACTACATGACTATAGTACTAATCCTTATACACCCCAATCTGTAGAAGCTATTCATCTTATATATAGATGCTTCCAAAGATAGCCTAGGAGTAGTTCTAGTCCAAGAATGACCTGACCAGCAATACCATGTGATAGCTTATGCAAGCCAAGCTACCAATCAGCAACAGATAAACTATGGTAGCACTAATTGAAATATCTTGCAGTCATATGGGTGGTCATCCTGTTCAAGTATTACCTTATCTGAAAAAGGTCACCCTGATAACTGACTATAGCTCTCAAATTTAACTATAAGGAATCTACCATAATCCTAGTCCACTAGATCCTTATCCTTCAGAATTATAAAATCACCATTATTCACAAAGCAGAAAAAGGTCACAACAATGTTGATGTACTTTCCTACTGACTCTAATGAACCAGAAGGAGGGTATACTGAGGAACTACACCCTAAAGGAAGCTCCTCAGACTATCAAGAAACAAGAAGATCTCATCTGAAAAGAACATCAGAAAGCCTACCAAGAACAGGCAAATATAGAAGAAAAGCTACAAGTAATATACCAACACTGATCTAATCTCAGAATTCAAGTCTGAGACATACTTAAGAAATATGACACCTACCAGAAGTATCAACTACTAAGTACTACTATAACCAATCATATCACCAGATAATATCTTCCAGAGATGGGAAGTAGATATAATTAGACCTCTATCACTTATACTAAGAAGAAATAGATACATCATTGTATTTGTAGAATATCTGACCAAGTGGTTTGAGGCTTTTTCAATAGAAATTACAGATATCCTGATCATTGTAGGCCTCCTCCATAGACTTACACTCAGATATGGATACTCAGAAGAACTTTTCTCTAACTAAGGCACTAAATTCATCAATAATATAATCACAAGTTATACCCAAATTCACAAGATACACCTCAAATGAACTACATTATACCACTCTCAGACCAATGACATGACAGAGAGAATGAGTCAGACCATTAAGAAAGGACTTATCTGAGTTAATCCTATCAACTGGGACCTCTGCTTATCTGAGATCTTATGGGAAATTTGGAACACCCCTACTACCTCTAATAAACAAAAGCTCTTTGAAATAATATTTGTCAAGAAAACCAGAACTACTGACCATGAAGACTTCAGAGATCTCCTCAAGAAAATAGAAGAGTTATATAATCAGGTCTGAGCTCAGATTATCAAAGCTCAAGAGAGATGAAAGAAGTACTATAACTAGAAGCAGAAGGATCAGAAGATCAAGATTGGAGATCAAGTACTAGATGATTGAAATCAACTTTGCTGCCAAACTGGAGCTCAAATGAGAAGGATCTTATCTGGTATATAATATCAAAGAAACTGGCATCTATTTAAGAAGCATAGATGGATGAGCCCTCAAGATACCAGTATACATCAACCACTTCAATATATACCTCTCTCACCATGAACTAGATAATTGACCAGTATCTCTAGACCCTTGTTCTGAGTTCATTCCCATCACTCCCATTTCTCCTCCAACAATTCCAACAAGCCAATGGAAATCCCCTTCAATGAATCTAAACCCATCAAGAGAACCTCACCCTGGCCAGATGCTTACTGCAAGTCCACCAGCTATAGGTCTACTAAGCAATTGGAGAACAGTTATAGAACCTTCTAGCAGCAGACCTAACCTACATCAGGAACTCCACTGGCCTCACCCAGAAAAATACCACTGCTGTAGACAGACTGTATACAATCTACAAACACAATATCCTAGCATTGATACAGGCAAAATTCTCTCTAAATAACATATAAAACATAAATCCTACCACCTATTAGAGCATTATCAATCATGTTAAGATCCTGTTTCTAGAGGAAAAAGAAGAATCTGTTGAATGGAGTGACTCTGATCCAAATGAAGATATCAGTTCCAGTATTTATGCTGAAGATACTTATACATATTGAAATGATGACTAAAGGATTGTCTAAGAACAGACTATTCTTTAATGGAGGCTAATGTAATGAGTAGCAGAATTGTATCACTAAATTCAAAATTAGCCATATATCATATCTAGTACACTAAGTAATCAAGACTACTTTACTGTATCAATCTGTAGAATTAGCCAGAGATATCAGAAACAGTATATTTACCTATACCAAGTAGATACACTGTACCAAGCAGGTAAACTGTACCAAGTGGGTACCCTGTATCATCCAGAAATACTTGCCATAGATAGCAATCTATAGATAGCAACATAATGACCAGATAGTAACCCCAACTATATAAAATTCTCCAGAGAGAAAAGTGAATAAACCTCAGTCAGAAAAGTTGGAGAAAACCAAAGAAGCCTCTAAAGATTGAGCATTGGTCCTCTTTTCTCCACTCTGGTCCACTTTCTGATACAAAGAATAATTAGTACACTTGCCAGATAAGTCTGAAGAAATCCATCAAGTTCAAGGAAGAACTTTACTGCCATTTGAGTAATCCACCACTTAAAGAATATGCCACCATTTTCAAAAAGAATCCACTGTATTCCCCAAGAGCCCACTATAAGGAATCTTGCCACTAAGCCAGTCTGTTGATACAACTTCACAGTGGAGCCAGTCTATGATATAACCCTGTGCAAATAAAGCCAGTCTTGATGTAACTTGCCAAGAATCTATTATTCAAGTTATCAAGTTATTCAATATTTCCAGAGCTGCTGATTCAGGAAGATTCTACAATATCTGAGCAATATAAGTTATCTGTATCATCTGCTATTTTCAAGTTATTTGCCCATTCCCAGTAAGCCTAGTGATTCAGGAGAATCTGCACCAAATTGAGTTATCTACCAAATTCCCAGACCATTATGCATAAGGAATCTGCTGCACTATACAAGAGATCATTATGCTATATAAGAGACTATCATACAGAAATCATATACTTTTGGAGGTTGCTACTCTAGAAGAAAACTGCAAAATTGCCACATATTCTCACAAAATGCCACTATATTCAGAGAACTGTCCCAATAAGGAAATCAATACACAAATCACTTACAGATATCTAGCTTTGACTATTATACCACTAAATACCAACAAGGATACCAGAAATCTTAGAACATTTTGTTGCTTTTTTTACCAAAGTAACTAGGGGCTCAAGCCAAACTACATCAACCCCCAATCTTATAATTTGCCTCTATTGAGCCAGGTACATTACAATAAATATATTAGAGAGCTTAATAGTCTGTCTAGAGGCTGAATATTTTTTCAAGAAGGAAGTATTACCAGATTTATAATAATTAGATAACAGTGAGAGTTTTCTAATTTTATATAGAATAGTTCTTCTCATACTCATTCAGTTTCTGAGATAGATATATGACTGGATATTTATATTAAGTTATAATAGCTCTGATAGTAATATTAGAGACTTGGTACTAACTATAAAGGATTTAATACAGTGGTTGGGCTTAGCTTTATTATAAATATAGATATATATACTACAAGAGGTACATAGTAGATTGGTATGAGAAACTCTCTAGAGTAAAGCTCAATTACATAAGTATAAAACAATAGTGTTGAGGAATAGTTTGGTCAGTAGAGACATTATTGGGACTATTGTCTCTATGGGGGAGGCTGTGAGATATCTGGGCATCTTTCTGTAAGTATATGGTTCAGTCTTATCCAAAGTATAGTAGGAGTAGAAGGTGAGAGAATTGGGGGACATCCTTCAGAGTTGGGAGGGGTGCTATATTTCTCTTACTGAGTAGATATTAATTCTGAATTTTCATTTTTTTTTTTTTTTTGTTTTTATAGTTACTTGGACTGCTACAATTATATATTACCAAACCAATCTAAACCCATAAAATATATAATATTCCAATCCCTACCTGATGCCCCTCTACCTTTCTCTATCTCTTCATGATAGAATACTATCTGACTATTAATAATTATAACCCTCTTACTACTTTTTTTACAGACCCTCTCTATTAGATAGTAATGGCAATCTTCTTACATGATCTTTCTCCACTACAATTCACATTATACACACTTTTACAACATACTTTCAAATCGTTTATTAGAGAAAGATATTAAGGCAATGTTATCCAGCAAGCAAGCTGACATGCATACTAGGTCAGATAGACCTGGGGCCTTCAACTGGCAATATGTCGGGAGAGGGTATGGGCTGGGGATGGGGTCTTTTGGTGGCTCAAGTGGGCAGGGCAGCTTGGGCAGTGGAGGAGGCACTGGTGGGGGGGCTGGAGGGCAGTAGGGAAGGAGCTTTGTGGATATGCTGAGGACTGGAGGATGGCCGATGGGAGCGTGCAGTGGACAGGCAGATGGGAAGGAGAAGCAGAAGGTTGGGAATGCTGGGGGAGCTGGACCTTTGCCAGTGAGAGGGGGAGGAAGTGGAGTAGCTGCTGGTGGTAGTGGCAGGACTGCTAATGGTGGTGTGATGGGGAATCTGGAAAAAAATCCAGATGTGACTGTTGATGTAGGGACTGAGCAGATGGGCCTAAAGAGGAAGGGGGACCTGGCCAATGGTGTGATGGGGCTGGCAGTAGCACCATTACTCAAGAAATCAATCTTAGAGTTTGTGGCCACCTTGTGCTTCTGGGGCTTAGCAGTGATGGTGAGGATGGTTCTGGGGCTTATTTCGAAGCAGGTGGCTGGGGCAGCCCTGGTAAAGTTCCTGAAGGGTCTGGAAGGGGTTGAGGTAGGCTTTGAGGAGGTGGGCCCACTGGATGAGGCCATGAAGACTAGTGTAGTGGTTGGGGAAGTTGTGGTCCCTATGGTGTGGTGCTTGAGGTGGGACCCCAGGGTGGTGCAGCTTCTAGTGAGGGGGGTGCCTACAGTGACAAAGGAGGAGACCAGGAGAAGGGTGGAGGAGGTGATGGTGGAGTATGAGGATGTGGTGGACATTGGCTTCCAGTTGTGGGAGGGGACTATGTTCAGGACAGGCAATGTTGATGTCAGGATTCAGCTGGCAGAGAAGGAGGCCATGTGGAAGACAAGCAACTGGCCCTCAGTGCTGATGTGGAGGGCTTTTATCTTAAGGTATCAAGGGTGAAAGGGAGTGAAGAGGAGGAGGAGGACTTGTTGGAGGCCCTGGAGGAGCTGAGTGGTGCTGTGGAGAGGAGGGCAAAAGCCTGGAAGCTGTTTGAAGAGTTGACGCATCTGGAGGTGTGGATGGAAAACATATCTGTACTGACAGGAGGTAGTGGGAGTGGGCCCAGGGGTGCAAGAGGCAGAGGGAACTTTTGGTGAGTATGAAAGGAGGGGTGAAGAGGAAGGTGGAAGGGGCTGAGGAGTCTGGAGGCATTGAGGCCAGCATATGGGCTAGCAAAGGAGGAGAGAAGGTGGTGGCAACTGAGGAAGGGGCTGGGAAGGTGCTGGGCAAGGATCCTTATGCCAATAGTACCTTTGAAGTTTTGGAGGAGGATTTGGATAGCACCCCCCCCCCACTTATCAGGAGGGGTCCGGTGGAGAAGAGAGGGGCAGTGGAGGATATGCTGATGCAGCAGGCCCAGCAAGTTCACTTTGGGGTCCCAGATGTGATGAAAGGGGGCCAGGTGGTGGTAGTTGGTGAGGATAAGCTGGTGGATGTCCCAGAGAAGAAGTGGGATGAGGCTACCAGTGTAGGAGCTGATACTACAATGCTGGATGCAGGGTGGCCTGGGACTTCTGGAGGGAAGGAGGTGGGGAACCTGCTGTAGATGAGCAAGGTGATGGATAACCTCACAGCTGAGATGTTAGGAGAAGTAGACCTACATATAATGCCTGAGGAGCATTGGGCATGGATTCTGTGAGGAGATGGAGTGGTGGAGGCACTGAAGGTGGAGATTCTTGCTATCTTCCTGGAAGAGGAGGGATATGAGGTTGATGAGGTGAGGAAGGTAGAGATGGTGGTTGTTGCTGGTGAAAGGACTGCCTACTGTTGGGCAGAGTGTCATGGTTTGCAGCTCTGGTAGGAGGTCTGTCTGAAGTATCATGAGGACTTTGAGGAGAAAGAGGATGGGGAAATGGTTGAACTTCTGGAGGGGTTGGAGGCACAGGAAGCTGTGAAGAGGGAACTGGCTGTGGAACATGTCTTGGACTTGATACAGGAGGACTTGAATGTGGATTTGTAGAGGATGAGTTTGATATATAACAATATTTCTTATGAATAGTACAACTAATATTTTCTCTCTGAATATGAATAGGCTATGGGGATCTGGGCAGTGTAAGAACATTTTTACTTGGCTCAAGGGAATGGAGGCTGATCTCTTTTTAATGCAGGATGTATGGTGTGAGGATGAGAATGATCGGGTGGAGTAGTCTAAGAAATGGGGTGGGGCTACTGCTTGGTTTGGAAAGGTGGCAATTCTGGTAAAGAAGGGTAGAGGAGATTTGGGGGGAATCAGAAGCTGGGGTGATCACTTGGTCTAGAGAGAATGGCATTAGCCAGGGTGGGAATCAGTGATGATGGGCTCTTGCTACTGCCCGGCAGTTAGGGGTGAGAGGATTGCATAGATTAAGGAGCTGCTGGAGGAGGGTATTCTCTTGGAGGAAGGAGTCAATGTTCTTGGTGGTGATTTTAATATGGTTTGAGATCCGCGACTGGATAGAACTGATGGAGAGAGGAATACAGATGGGTGGAGTGGTGGTCTGGATGCATGGGAGGAGGTGGAAAATCTTAGCTCCTTAGGGGATATGGGCCAAACATGGTGGGGCAATGCCAGGGTCTACACCCATTGGGTGAATGGGTTAGGCATAAGGATTGACTGGATTTTGACAGCCGAATGTTGGGGTGCTGATGTCTGGAAGACTTTGGAGGTGGTGTGGTGCCTGTGGTCTGATCACTGGAGACTGTTAGGGTAGGGGCAGTTTGGGGAGAGTGGAGATGGACCTGGACATTGGTGCCTTAACTTCTCCCTGCTGGCTGAGAAGGGGTTGTGGGACTTATGGGTGGAGGACATCCAGGTGAAGATTTCTATCTGGAGGCATGAGGGTCTGTCTGTGGGTGTCTGTTGGATGAGGCTGAAAGAGGCTGCAAAGGCCTATTGGGGAGGAGCTAGTAGAGAGGCTGGGAGACAGAGGAGGAGGCGCATCTGGTGTGCTTCTAATAGGCTGATGAGATTGCAGATGGAAAGGGCTGATTTGCTTGTCTCTGATGAGGTAGAGGATTGGAGGTTTGAGTGGGCAAGATTGGAGGTAGTAGAACTACAGCAGGTTTGAGAGAGGAGGAGGAGACTCATATGTGAGGAATGGCTGCTAGGCTACAGTAGCAGGGGCTTGAGGAGAGAGAGAGGCCTACTAGGTACTTGTCTAGGCTCCTCAAAGCTAGGAGGGTGCGACATTGGTGGGATGGGGTCTTTAATACTGAGGGGGATTTGATGCATGGCATGCAACAGATCTTAGGGGTATTGAAGGAGCAATGGCAGGGTCTGTGGAGTGAGGAAGAAGAGGGTGCTGATATAGAGGCAATTGGAGACACACTGGAGGAGTGGGATCTGCTGCAGATAGAGGGCCTGGGTGACTTGATCTCACCAGTCCAAGAGGAGGAGATCCAAAGGGTCCTTGTGGCTACTAAGCTTGGGACAGCACCTGGGGAGGATGGGTTACCTTGGGACTTCTGGAAGAAGATGGCAAAGGTCCCTGGAATGCTAGGAGAGATGGCTGCTCTCTGTGACCATGTTCTTCTGTATAGAGAGTGGGTTGGAGAGCAGGACTTGGGGTTGGTGGCCTTATTGTATAAAGATAAGGGCAGGCGAGAGGACTGGATGAATTGGAGGCCAATCATGCTTTTGGATATAGACCAGAAGTTGGTGACAAAAGTGATTGTTGCAAGGCTGCAGAGGGTTGCTCAACAGGTACTGGGTGAGGAGCAGTGGGGTTTTGTGGGAGGTAGGCTTATCAGAGATGGAACTGCCTGGGTATATGACATCATTGAAGGGGCTTGGGCCTGTGGGCTGAATGGTAGACTGGTCTTTTTGGACCAGGAGAAGGCCTATGACCATGTTTGGCAGGTGTGGCTGGGCAAGGTACTGGACAGAATTGGTGTCCCACTGCAGTTTCGGGCCTCTATGTTGAGTTTGTTGGAGGGCAGTAGGGTGGTGCTGATGTGCAATGGCTACAGGGGTTTGGCATTTTCCTTGGGGAGAGGAGTTCCTCAAGGAGACCCGCTGTCCCCTATTCTTTATACCCTTTCACTAGAACCTTTGATGGATAGAATCTGTCAGAAGATGGCTGGGCTCTCTGTATATAGTGTGGTGTGAAAGGTGGGGGCCTTTGCAGATGATATGATAGTTGGTCTTGGATCAGTAGCAGATGTCAAGATACTTACAGACACAGTGGAATAGTATGAGACACACTCTGGGGTGAAACTCAACTGGCATAAGTGTGAGATGTTGGTGTTGGGGAATGGGTTGGTGGGAGGGGACATTATTGAAACAATTGTTCCCACAGGAGAGGTGGTGCCGTATCTTGGTATCTTTCTTTTTTTT
>RBNI01002467.1:0-18420 GCA_003990745.1 Jimgerdemannia flammicorona | reverse complement strand
TTGTGTGTGTGTTGTGTTGTGGACGCATCCGGCATATGAGTCATGTGGAGGATTTGGATTGGAGGATTCGGTTGAAGGATTCAGATTCAGATTTGGATTGGAGGATTCGAATTGGAGGATTCGAATTAGAGGATTCGAATTAGAGGATTCGAATTGAGTGATTCGGATTGAGTGATTCGGATTGAGTGATTCGGATTGAGTGATTCAGATTGAGTGATTCAGATTGGGGTGGTTTGGATGGGTGATTCGGATGGGGCGATTTGGATGGGGCAATTCGGATTAATCCGAGTTGATTCGGATGGCTTCAGATTTGAGATTCAGATCAAACCGTCATGTGACGAATCGAATCCGGATTTGATTCGAATTGACTCGTTCGGAGCACTACCAAGAATAGTAGATCTTCTGTAGAGCCTCTCAGTGAGGATCTTATCTCCCAGACCTTCTGTAACAAGGAGACCCAGCCACCTCCTCTCAACTCTACTACTAGTGCATTGCAATCTGAGCCAACCCATGTATATATTTAACCTGATCTAGAATTATATGTCACCTGTCTTTAACCTGACCTGGAATTATATGTCACCCATCTTTCCCAACCTAGAATTATACATCACCCATCTTTAACCTGATCTGAAATAATACATCACCTATCTTTAACCCGACCTGGAATTATATGTCACCCATCTTTAACTTGACCTGGAAACATATGTCACCTATCTTTAACCTGACCTGGAATTATACATAACTTGTCTTTAACCCAACCCAAGAAATATATATGATCTGACCCAAGAAATATATATGACCCAATCTAAGAAATATATATGATCTGACCCTGACCTATATTTAACCTAATACAGACCTATCTTTAATCCACCTTTAAGCTACAAGGCACTAAAAAAAATATATTACATATCTAAAATATATATTTAGAATAAACAAACAGAAATATAATTAGGAATCAGAAATCAAAATGAAATCAGAAATAAATAGGAAGTAAATCAGGAAAATAAAGAACCTATTAGTATGAACAGATCTTACTCTTCATTGCTATAAACCAACTGATCCTCCTCCTCTTCATTGCTATAAACCAACTGATCCTCCTCCTTCTTATATTCCGAACCATCTTTCTCTATATATTCTGAACCACTTTCCTCTATATCCTCCTCCTCCATATCCTCTTCTGTGCTGATCTCCTCCACACCAATCTTCATTTCATCCTCTACACTGATCTCCCTGTGTTCCTCTGTGCTAACCTCTCTGTGTTCCTCTGCACCAACCTCCCTGTATTCCTCCATGCCAACCTCTCTGTGTTCCTCTATGCTGACCTCCCCTGCACCAACCTCTCCATGTTCCTCTGTACCAACCTCCCCCATGCCAACCTCCTCATGTTCCTCTGTACTGACCTCCCCTGTGCCGACCTCCCCTGTGCTGACCTCCCCCATGCTGACCTCCCCTGCACTGACCTCTCCACCAACCTCTCTACTGGCACCAACTCCACCACTGGCACTGACCTCTCCCACCTCTCCATCTCCTCTACCACCACCCCCCTCAACAAAATGTATAAGCCTGCCATCCATCAGTTGCATATAAAGCATTTTGTCATTCTTCACTAGTACTTATTCAAATATGGTCAGCAGTTTTTCATGTTCATCCATGATGACAATTCTATCTGGACAACCTTGCTTATTCCATACTTTGGTATTCACCTTGAAGCTAGTGTGGTATGACAAATGTTTCACGATTTTCACACAGTTTTCTATCACTCTTATGACTTCTTGCCTCAGTTGGTCATCATGTACTTTCTTAATGTGTTTGTTGGCTGCAGTGAAAGTATGCCTAATGTCCAATTTGTAAGGTCTTTTCTCTATAAGGTTTGAGGCATCCAGGAAATTGGTTTGGCAATGCTTCCAGATAGTGTTTGGGCAAACTTGATGACAAAAATGGCAATTGTAGCAAGGTTTGCACTCTGGCCCAGGCTTAAAAGCTAGAGGATATATATATTTTAAATATTATTAGGAAAAAAATTCAGACATTGATTTAAAAAGAAAAAAAAGAAAAAAAACTAACTTTTTCAAGCTGCATTATTGGGATCTGGTGGGGGACCTTGTGCTTGTGAACCAGCAGTGAGCTGGCAGTCAAGCTGGAGATTGGGGAGCTGAGGATCAGCAAGCTGGGAGTTGGCAAGCTCAGCAACCTGGGTGTTGGCAAGCTTGGCAGACTGGGTGTCAGCAAGCTTAGCAGACTGGGTATCAGTAAGCTTGGCAGGCTGGGTGTCAGCAAGCTGGGCATCTTTAGGGCACTGAGCTTTGGGATGGTGAGCTGAAGCATGTCAAGCTTGGGGGGCTAAGTAAATACTTATTGGCTGGGCAGTCATATCCATGTTTTCTCAACATAGTGGTGAATTAAGTGAGATGAAGCGAAGGACGAGGCAAAGTGAAGGACAAGGTGAAAAGAACAAGAGGTGAAAGTAAGCTTTTGATATCTTAAATGTTCAAAAGCTATAATATCTTTCAGAAGCTCTTTTGGAATCTCTCTGAAATCTCTTTCAGAAGCTCTTTTCAAATCTCTTCAAAATCTCTTTCAGAATCTCTTTGAAATCTCTTTCAAAACCCATTTCTAAATTGCATGTTATTTGTAATCTGAGGAATGAGAGTGAGGGAGGTGGAGGAATACATGAGAGTTGTGTAAGAGGAGTGGAATGTAAGAGGAGTAGAATGTAATAGAAGTGGAATGCAGTAAGGAAAGCTCTAGATTGCAAGTATAAATGTAAGTGTAAACACAAGTGCAAGCTTTGCTCTGCTCAGCTAATAGCTGATATCATGTGATATCAACTTATTATCAGCTTGTCAGACTGAGCGAAGCAAAGCTTATGCTTATGCTTACACTTGCAATCTGGAGCTTTCCTCACTGTGTTCCACTCCTCTCTATGTAATTCAGTGGGTTCTGCATAAGCCCTGATTAAGCAAGGTTTGCAACAATGTTTGAGTGAGATTTGTGGTACATTTGAGCGAGATTTGTAGCAAGATTTGCAGCGAGGTTTGAGTGAGATTTGTAAGTGAGATTTGCATAAGCCAGACTTTACAAGCCTTGCACTTACAAGCTCAGCTGATAGCTGATATCACATGATATCAGCTTATATATACATCATATCAGCTTGTAACTGAGCTTGTCCAGGCTTGCAAGTACAAAGCTTGCAAAGCCTAGCTTATGCAAATCTTGCTTTAATCTTACATGCAAATCTTGCTTGCAAATCTTGCTTACAAATCTTGCTCGAACCTCACTGCAAATCTTGCTCAAACACACCACAAACCTCACTCAAACGTCATTGCAAACCTTGCTCAATGCAGAATATGCTAAATCTCCAAAGTATGTTTGCTGTTTGCAGTTACATAATAGATACCAGTTCACCACCCATGCATATTTATTCATCCATCCTCTGTCTACAATCAATCATTGGCTATCATATGCCACCTTACTGCTCTCCCTCTCACTGCCCCTCAGCTCACTGACTTCTATTCCAGGCCCCCCAGTTCCTGGCTTTTTCTGCCACTCACCACCTCCCCCCAACTCTCTGCCCCCTAGTTCACTATCCCCCCAGCTCATTTCCCAGTTCGCCACTCCCTAGCTTGCCACTTCCTAGCCACTTTCCAGCTCTTGGCCTCTCACTCAAGCTCTCAGTCCCCACCATCATCAAATATTCGAAATGTCTAAAGATTAAGAAGTACATTTAGGAGAAATCTTAGAACTGTCAGATGATATATCAGAGGATATATCAGAGGATATATCAGATATCTCCACTAGTTCATTATCATCAATGAGCATGAGAATAAAAATAAAAACAAAACCTAGTGATAGCTGGGTGTGGAATCATGCCACAAAGGTAGTTTTATATATTATACTAATAGTTGCATTCATAGGAGTAATTGGTCTCATTAGTCGTAAGAGTGGGTGGTCAATTATAAGTGGTTAAGGTTCTAATATAGTCTCATATCTCTCTATTCAAATAGAATTTACAAAGTAAGCTCATCAGTTGCAACCATTGCATGACTTGGAGCTATATATCAAAGGATGGCAATATCAATAATCTTAAATGACATCTCTAGAAGTATTACAATTAGTGCTCCCAACAAATCGAATCGAATTGAATTTGGCCCAAACTCAATTCGATTTGATTCAACTCATTTGGGAGCACTAATCATAATGCCATGCTCTTATCTCTCCAGTGTGCTGAGAATCCTCACTGATCTAAGAAAGATGATATTGTGAGTATAGATAGAATGGAATTTGGGAAGTACTTATGAGGTTATTAGAAAAATAATTCATCAAATTTTATTATTACAAATAGGAACACACTAGCAAGACTTTAAGTGATGAAAATTTTCATCAGTTAATTGCTAACTTCATTGTCACTGGATATTAGCCATTCTCTACTATCAAAAATACTGGCTTCAAGTATCTCCTTCACATATTATGTCCTGATCTGGCCCTTCCATTGGCTGATACAATTTCACAAGTTATTTGAAAGGAATTCAAACTATTGTGGACTCAAGTAAAAGTAAGACTAGTAGGGCTCAAGTCGAAGGTGTCACTTATACTTAATTGTTGGACATTGGATGTTGACATCAAGGCCTTCCTTGGAATAACAGCCCATTGGATTGACAGTAATTGGAAGATGCATGACATTATCTTAGACTTTGTGAATATCAGTGAAATAACACACATGAGTACCAATCTTGTAAAAAGTCTGGAGCTGGTAATAGATGATTTATTGCCTAGTGACAATCAAATTATTGCTGTTGTATGTGATAATGCCAGTAACAATAATACTCTGTTTGAGAATCTCTATCATCTGCTCACTCATGTATGCTGTTTCAGACATATGTTGAATCTCATTGTTCATGATGCTCTTGGTTCTCTTAGCAAGCCCATTGGAAAGCTACAGGAGTTGATAAAGAAGATCAAAAATTCAGCACAATGACAAGCACAACTAGTGAAGGTCTGTGAATCCTCTGGAATTCCCATTTTGAAGCCTCTCTTAGATATTATGATGAGATGGAGTTCTATATATAAAATGTTAGTATGTGCTCTGGAGATTCATAAGGTAAGATTTTGAATCTATTTGTATAGATTTTGGAATATGATTTGGAAGTATTTTGGTACTAAATAAATTGATATTACATCCAAATAGGGCTTGGATATATTGTGTGCCATGGATAAGCAAATGAGCAATATATCTGAAGATGCATGGCAATAATTTGAATTGATTTGCTGATTTCTCGAGCCTTTTGCCAAAGTGACAACCATGATGTTAGCTTTGAAGTATCCTACAATAGTGGCTGTTATCCCACTATTTAATCGGCTATGTGATTACCTCAAAGATATCATCGATACATATCAAACTGGTGAACATTTTAATCAGGTATATATATGATTTTGAAAGTAATTTTATTTGTGAATTTAGGAACTAATTTAGTAAATAATTGGGAAGTAATATGTATATATTTTTATTTTTTATAGATAATGCTTACTATTGCTGAGAATGCATGTATGAAACTTCTAAAGTATTACTGTAAGATGACACCATTATACAGCATAGCTTTAGCCTTAGATCCATATATCAACATGCATTATTTCTGTTATGAGCAATGGAAAAATCCTTAATTGATGAATAGAAGAATCAGATGGAACATATCTGGGAAAAGGAGTATAAGCCTGTTAATGCTGTCATTATACCCTCAATATCTTGTGATGCTAATAATTTTATCAACTCAATATATGAGAAGAAACAGCATGTCGATGTAGATGATGAGCTTGAATGGTGGGTATTGTTTTTATGTTTTTTGGTTGGCTTGGTTAATTTTTACTCATATTTCTCTGTTTCAGTTATTTGTCAGAGAATCCAGCTAATTCTCATATAGATATATTGGATTGGTGGCAGTGAAATCAGTCAGTATATCCTAATCTTTCATGAATAGCTCGTGATTATCTTGCTATTTCAGCAACATCTGTTCCATCTGAATATATTTTTTCTATTGCTGGTGAGCTAGTGACTGAATGTCAAAACAGCTTGTGTGTAAATACAATTTGTGCATACCTGTGTTTGGATTCTTGGTGGTCTTCAGATATTTTTCACTTTCAATTGCTCTGAATATTATCCAAATATTTTCTGAATTATTTTTTCAGAGTAGAGTTCAGAGGGTTGGGTTCAGGGTTGGGTTCAGGGGTCAGGTTCAGGATTGGGTTCAGGGGTTGGGTTCAGGTTTGGATTAAGGGTAAATAACAGGTCAGGTGACATACATTTCCAGGTTGGGTTAAAGATGGGTTATGTTTAATTCTGGGTCAGGTTAAAGATGGGTAATGTATCTTTCCAGGTCAGGTTAAAGATGGGTGACATACAATTCTGGATCAGGTTAAAGACAGGTGATGTATAATTCTGGGTTAGGTTAAAGATGGGTGATGTCTAATTCTGGGTTGGCTGTTTTACAGGTTGGGTTTTGGGTTAATTAGGTTGGATTTGTGGAGCACTAACCACTCAGGCTGGGAAGTCCAGGTGATAGACTAGATACTACAACTTTGGTAACTAGTATATGTTTAAAATTGAGACACACCCTGCTAAAGATAAGTGGCAACCTCCCCAACTCCACAGAGCCTCCCCCCAGATCACAACCCTCTGCTCTCACCAAAGTCTTAGTAGGATTGATCTATATACTGACAAATAGATACCTAAGTATTGCACTGTCTCTTCAGTAGGGACAATTGTTCCAATGACATCTCCTCTCACCAGGCCATTGCCTAACACTATTATTTCATACTTGTACTAATTGAGTTTAGCCCCAGAGTTCACCTCATACCACTCCACTATCTCTTTGAGCTCCTCTATATTAGTGATAGATCTCAGGCCAACCACCATGTTATCTGCAAAGGCACCAACTTTCTACCCAATTCCAAAAACTGAGAGCTCCACAATCTTCTATCTAATTCTATCCATTAGAGGTTCTAGAGAAAGAGCATACAGAATAGGGGACAGTGGGTCCCCCTGAGGCACATCTTTACCCAGGAGAAATGCCACCTCTCTATGCCCATTATACATAAGTACAGCCTGACTCCCTTTCAGTAGGCTGACCATTACTGACTAGAACTGGTACAGTACCCCAATCTTATCCAATACTTTTGCCAACCAGACTTACCTCACTCAGTTATATGCCTTCTCCTGATCTAAAAAGACCAGTCACCTATCTAGTCCACAAGCTCATGCCTCTTCAATAACTCTATGTACCCAAGCTGTGCCATCCCTAATGAGCTGACCTCCTACAAAGTTCCTCTGTTCAATACCCAATACTTGCTGGGCCATCTTCTGCAGCCTTACAACTACCACCTTAGTCACCAACTTTCTGTCTATATCTAGCAGCATGATCAGCTGCCAGTTCTTCCAGTCCTCTCTCCTTTTCTTGTTTTTGTAAAGCAGTATTACCAGCTCCAGATCCTGCTCCCCCACCCATCTCCCTGACTATAGTATCAAATCACACAATGCCATCATCTCACCCAGTATCTCTGGGACTCCCACCATCTTCCTCCAGAAGTCTCAGAGCAGACCATCCTCTCCAGGTGCCATGCCTAGTGTAGTCACAGAAAGAATCTAGTGGATCTCTTCCTCTTGGACTGATAATACTAAGTCATCCAGTCCTTCTACCTATGGGGGGTGCCAATTCTCTAATACTTAGTCAATAGTGGCAGTATCAGCCCCACCCTCCTCCTTACTCCATAAACCATGCCATTACTCTTTTAATAATCCAAGAATGTCTTATATACTATGTACCAGCATACTATCAGAGTCTAGTACCCCCTCTCACCTTTGCTTCACCCTTCTTGTCTAAAGGGCCCTCATGAGACACTTTGAGGGCCTTTCCCCTTCCTCCAAACCCTGCCAATAAAGCCATGCCACCAAGCCCTGCACCCTTGTCTCCTTGTCTTCTCACAATACCTGTTATAGTTCCCCAATCTCTATTTTTGCCTGCATTAATCTCCAATCCTCCCCTCTCCAGTGTTACTAGCTCTGCCCAATCTTCTAAGAGTCTAGCCAGTCTAGCAGAAGGCCATCTCACCCTTCACCTCCTCTGTTTCCCAGCCTCCTTGCTAGCCTCACTCCAGTAGACCCTGGTCATCTCTTTCATCCTCATCCACTGGACACCAACTGGGGAACCTTTTTGTCTTCAGCCCTCTACCCTCTGTTGAATGTCCTCAGCCTACTTATCCCACAGTATCTTATCATCTAATAAAGAGGAATTGAGGTGCCAATGTCCAGGCCCATCCCCACTCTCTCCAAAATGTCCCTGTTCTAGCAGCCTCCAATGATCTGACCATAGATACCACTCCACCTCCAGCAACTTCCAAACATCTAAACCCCAGCAGCTTACCATCAAAATCCAGTCAATTCTCATTCCCAGACCTCCTGCCCAATGCATGTATACTCTCCTATCACTCCAACACTCTCTACTAGCATCTACCAGAGTGCTTAGTCTTTCTACTTTCTTCCACACTACTAGTCCTCTACTCCTGCCCTCAGCTCCCCATCCTTCATCAGTTCTATCCACCAGTATATCTCAGACCATATTGAAGCCTTCACCAAGCATATCTACCCCAGTCTCTGCAAAAGCCCCACTCTTCTAGAGACCTTTCACCCAATCCACATACTCACTTCATATAGCAGAGCAGTAGTAAGAACTCACTGTAACTGGCTTCCAACCTGT
Source organism: Jimgerdemannia flammicorona (assembly GCA_003990745.1). Taxonomy (NCBI): domain Eukaryota; kingdom Fungi; phylum Mucoromycota; class Endogonomycetes; order Endogonales; family Endogonaceae; genus Jimgerdemannia; species Jimgerdemannia flammicorona. Next base: position 9,676 of record RBNI01002467.1, on the reverse strand, counting down.
ATATATCCACTCTCCCCAGACCAAACTATCTCCCTAGCTCCTCATATCATATATCTCCCCTCTGTCTCTCTGGACCAGCATTTCAACCTTGCCCTTCCAAACTGTCTCATCTCCTCATTCCTTCATCCATTCTAGTCTATCTAAGTCATCCTCACACCTGACATCCTGCAAAAGGAAGAGATTGGCCTCCAATCCCTTCAGCCAAGTAAAAATGTTTCTATATTGAGAAGCACTCTATAACCCATTCACATTCAAAGAAAAAATGTTAGTTGTACTATTCATAAGGAAATATAGTGTATTATCAAGTTCATCCTCTACTGCTCCATACTCATTTCTTCCTACACTATATCTAGATTGTATTCTGCAGACTCCTCCTTCTCTTCAGCCCTCTTAGCCTCCAATCCAACCAACAGCTCATTCATCTCTCCATCTACCTTCTCCTCAAACTCTTCCCAGTACTCTAGATAGGTCTCCTACCAGAGCTGCAATCTATGATGCTTAATCCAGCAGTAGTTGGCCCTCTCACCAGTAATATCTGCCAGCTCTGCCTCCTGCTTCTTATCCACCTCATACCCTTCCTCCTCCAGGTATACTGCAAGGATTTCTGCCTTCAATACTACTACCACTCCATCCTCCTATAGAGTCTATGCTCAATACTCATCACTTATTACTCTAAGGTCCACCTCCCCCAACTCTTCAGCTACCAAGTTATTCATCATCCTATATATCCAAAGTAAGTTCTCCACCTTCTTTCCTTCAGAAGTCACCAGCCTCTCTCTATCCAGCATTGTGGTGTTGATCCTATACTTGCAGACTCATTCCATACCTCTGGGACATCCACCAGTTCCTTCTCTCCAACTGCTACCACTTGTCCCCCTTTTGCTACCTTCAGAACTCCAAATTGTACTCACTGGGCCCTCCACATGAGCATATCCTCTACCACTCTGCTCTGAGAAGCCAGACCTTGCCTGATAAGAGGAGTAGGATTAGATGAGTTCTTCCAGGCCTCCTCCCAGATCTCAAATATACTATCTGCATATGAATCATTACCAATCATCTCTCTGTCCTCTCCTGTTCCCTTCCCCCCAATCTCTCCACTCTCACCAGCTTAGATACTCACTTTGGTATCCTCTGTCTCCTCAATTCCACCTGCATTCTTCTATGGTCTACTCTCCAGTTTAGCCAGTAACTCCTTCTGCCTCTTACATCCCTGGGCCCTTTTCCACTACCTCTTATCTACTTGAATCTGCTTCCCATCCACCACCTCCAAATGTATTGACTCTATAAAAGCCTTTCAAGCCTTTGCCCACTGCTTCACTATATCACTCAGCTCTTCCAGTACTTCTAATAAGTTCTCTTTCTCCTTCTCACTCCCCTTTACCCTCATCATCTTGCATAAGATTGCTCTCTAGACTATTACTGAAGGCCAGTCTCTTGCCTTCTCAGTAGCTTTCTTTTCTGCTAACTGAATCCTTATATAAATATTCCTAGTCCTGAATGAGGTCTCTTCTTAGACTCTGAATCTAATATCTACCACCTCTCCATACTCAGCCATGACCTCCTCAACTCTCCTTCTCATCTCCACCACTGTCACCATAGGTACTTCTTTCACCAATAGTTGCACTACTCTGGGATCTCATCTCAGGCAATGTATCATCAGAACACCACCTCCCCAACAGTCAGTCCAGCCTTCAGCACCTCCTCCAAAGGCCCAGCCTCCTCAAAGCCCACCTTTACTCTCTCTAATCTCTTCAGAAACTTCACTGATACCACTCCAGCCACCTGCTTAGTGATTAGCCCCAGCACTATTTTCACTGTCACCACTAGGTCCCAGAAGTACAAAGTAACTATAAACTCTAAGATCAACTTCTTGAGTAATGGGGCCACCACCAAGCCTGTCACACTATCTATCAAATTCCCCTATCATCTAAGCCCCATTCTCTCAGCCCTGCCATCAGTAGTTATATCTGGATTTTTTTCCAGATTGACAGTCTCATCACCATCAGCCATCACATTTACTCTAGCCACTACACCCTTAGCTTCACTGCTCCCACCACTAAGGGCTACTCCCCTATATACTGCTATCTTCTCCATCTTCTTGCCTTTCCTCAGCCAGCTCTCCAGCCCAGATGTCTGTTGTCTCCCCTTCACTATCTCTACAAAGCTTGCCCTCCCTGACCCCTGTCCTCCACTATTACTTTCTCTCCTTCTGCATCCTCCTGCCAGCAGACCCCTCATGTTTCCCCCCAGACCAGGGTCCCTCCCCACATGCTGCCAGTTGAATGCACTTGGGCCACTCTGCTCAGTATATACCTCAAATTATCTGTCAGTCACTATATTGCTAGTCTCTTTTCTCTAAAAATGATATTGTAAGTACTTTCCAAAGGTTGTGTAACCTGAATAATATTGGAGAAAGGTGCTTATAGATATCTTTCTTGGTAATCTTAATAGAGTAAGCTTTCTATTCTTCTAGATAATAATGTTAGTCTGTTCTTTATTTTGGATAGTATATTGCTTGGCTGAGTCTTATACTTGGTTTTACTTATATATTTATAAGAGTAGTAATCTTTCTCTCTACAGCTATAGCAAGTATCTCTCTTCTTATCTGAGATAGCAGCAAACTTCTAAACTAAGTAATAATCTCTTCCTCTGATTTTCTTTATCATATCTTCTAGATAGGTAGTTATTTTGGTAAACTTTTAGTAAGTTCATCTATAGAGTTACTGTTTCTCTATTATTCTATAGCTTTTAGCTATAGTGTGTTTCAACTATTATAGTGAGAATTATACTAGCCATCTTAAGTACTTTAATTCTGACTCTAGTGACTCTTTTTATTATATAGTCTTATAGGTGTCTGGCTATCCAGTATCATTAAGCATAAGTGATCTTCTATAGTAGATTCAAAACTACTAGTGATGAGCAGATAACTATGACTATCTTCAGGTAGATTCTTTTTATAAAGATTGCTTCAGCTACTTGATCTTGAATAGAATTAGCATAATTAGTAAGGATTATCTGATATCAGATTCTGATATAAAATATATTTAGATCTTTACTTATTTCTTAGTATATTATATTAAGCTGATCCTTCAGAGCTTGCTTGATCTCATCTGTATAGTAGATAGTTCAAAGCCAGGTCTTTTGTACTACTAGTATAGTATTATTATCTGCTTTTATATAGTTCATAGCTATGAATACTGCTCTTACTAGATCTCAGAGACTAAAGGATATAAGAGCTACTTGCTGTCTTACTGTCAGAGTCCTTATAGCAGTATATTGCTCAAAATTATCAATAAAAGTAATGATTAATTCATCTGAAGTATATTTATAAAATACTAGTAGTCTATATCTATCTTATCTAGATATCTTGGTTCAATTTGTATAATTGTTCTTTGGGTAGCAGTTGTTCATTATTTAGCTTAAAAAGTGAGAAATTTATCTTGAATTACCAGCCAATAAATACTAAGTTGTAACATAGTAGATATCTAACCTTAGGAGTAAAGCAGATTTCTATATCTTGAAACTTAATCTTATTCTGACTCTTATAGAGTCTTCAGGATGCAGGAGTATGAGTTCAAAGTATATACCTGTAGGCTTACTAGTTCTCTTACTTTCTCTTTACATTAAACTATTTCAATCTGAGGTTTATTTACTCTAGATACTGGGAATATTTATACAAGTTTATTAGCTATAAGGTGACTAAGTTACAATTATATTTCCTATAAGTTACTTTTCACAGATATCAAATCTTTTGATATCTGCTAAGATTTTAATAATTGTAAGAATTTTAATATCTGTAGAATCTTAATAATTGTTAAAGTTTCTATATTTGTGAAATAACTATTATTTGTAAGAATATATTATATTTGGAAATTAGATTCAGATACTATAATAAAATGTCTATTCTCTTAATTTATATTACTAATTCGGCTTAACTATCATAATAATTATTTTATTCTAGTCATTTTTTTAAAAGTTGTTAATTTATTAATAAGTATCATTTTACTTAAATAGGTTTAACTAGTGTAATGGTGATCTCAGAATAATGACATCAATATAGAAGATAGTCTTTCTTTACAAGTCACTAGATTGGAGCATAAGATTATATAGTATAACTCATATAGGCTACAAGATGAGCAATGATGACTAACTATGAGTTATTGTGACTACAAGATAGACATCTTGAGGAATATAAAAGAAGAATCAAGAAACTGCAGTAGCAGTAATCTAAACAAAGTACACAAGAATAGTTCTAAAGACTTACTATAAAAAAAATGTCTGCTGCTTGCCAAACCTCAAGGTCTAGGAACCACCAAAGCCCCTCAGTTCAGGATAGGATATTTCGAGACATCAGAAGAGTCATAGAGACCTATACAAGAAGGACTCCTAGTATCAACCTGGGTACTAGTGACCTCTATCATTATATCCTCTACTGCTATGAAATGGAAACAAGGATCACTATCACTACTGAATGTCTCTAGATATGGCAGGAGTATAAAATAGAAAACCTCCTCTGCTAGAAGTTCCCTCAGGCCCATCTCCAGGAGATTCAAGATTCTACTCCCATGGATATATATAAAATAAGAACAGTAAAGAAGATTCATCAGGCCTTTCAGTATGTACTATAATCAATTCCCAACTTGGAGTATACTAGGATCTCAGACTTCAAAGAACTATCTGCCCACTGTACCAATATACTAGAGGCCATGGTGACCACAGAGGCTCAGGCCACTATCACCCTCAATAGTAATGAAGTAGAAGACTTCTGGTATCCTATCCTCCAGGACAACTCAGATCAATTCCTACAACAATTGATCTCAGCATTCCAAGGCCCCAGTATCTAAATTAGATCTCCCCAAGACCCCACATTTGTTCCTTATTTTGTAGAAGAAAACCTTATAGATTAGAGAGCCCTGGACCTCTTGCCACTACTGAACATGATGATATTATTAGTGATGACATCATCCTGCATGACATATGTAATAAGATAGACAAAATATTTATGGACCTCATCTCCTTCAAAGATATTCTATCTCTGACCTCTGGCCTTAATAGTGATGAAGATAAAGCCCTCATGGTTCTGAACTTTCTGCTCTAAGTTCTTGGTAATACTCCTTTTTCTGTGTAACTGTAATTCTTCTAGTATTTAGATCTTATGTAACTCAGAATTCTTCTAGTATCCTTTTCCTATATTACTGAAATTCTACTGGCATCCTAAACTTATACAACTATTTGTATAGACAACTATAGTTTTCTATATTTCAGTATTTTATTTGATCATTAGAACTTATATTTAGCTTTATAACTTAGCAACTATTGAATTATATTTTGTATAAATACCCCTCTTATTTCCTTTGGAATAAAGTTAGTTCCAGTTCACTTACACTCAATTTCACACAAGTGATCTAAGAGATAACAAGACAGTTTAAAGATAAGAAGTTTGAGGACTATAATATTTTAAGAAGGTACTCCAATAAGAACTTGCTTATAACAAACTTGAGGTTAGTCTAAGAGATATATCTTAGAGAGAATCTGACATATTTGAAGAACTCAGCAATTACTACATGACAACTTAGTACCCATTGGCTGATGATTCAAGATAAATCTCTCACTTTCAAGCTAAAAAACAAACAACTACCATAATAACTATTCTGACTACAAGAGTCACCCTTGCAAGAATTTAAGATAAGATAGAAATATGTCCCCCCACATTCTATAGATATACTACTGAAGAGTCAATCTTGACCTTTATTGAAGACTTTGAACAATTCACTATTGTACAAGTCCTTGGCATAGATATACAATTGGCCTTTCTATCAGTTAGTCTCAGAGGACCTATCAGAGACAAGTTCAATGCAGCTACATACCATTGCTGATGCTGATGCAGTCAAACTTACCAACATGAAGACCTTTCTCAGAACTACATATTATACTGAAGAGATCAAGCAAGCTCTCAAGAATCAACTCAATACTATCTACTAGAGACTTAGTAAAGATCCCAACTTATTCTATATCTGAATCTGCCACCAGATTATCTTGACTAGCTACGATGATTCTCTCAAGGACCAAATAGCAGATTCAACCTTTCTTAAAGGAGTTTACCCTAAAATTGCCCTAGAAATCTGGTCTATTCTAGCTACTCTGACTCTTGATCAGAAAGTGGTCTTTGTATAGAGATATTGGACTGTCAGACACTCTGCCAAATACTCAATAGAGAAAATAACTGGCATTAAGATAGAGCCATCAAAGCTAACTAGTATTATATCTACCACAGTTGTAAACAGACAACCATCCTCACCTATCCCCAAGATAGCCAAAGCTGACCTAGTGGAGGAACTTGCCAAGCAGTTTGCTGAGATGACTGCACATCTTAGTGATATTGTTAGAGAAGTCTGAAGCACCAACAGGAGACCAGTACAGAGATTTGCAGTTACTACAGAAGAATACAATATCATATACTTCATATATAGAGAAGAAGGTCACTGTACAAAGAGTTGTATAACCAAAACAAGATATAAAGTCCAATTAAGAAATACTACTAGAACTAGAAAATAAACCAATACAGTAGTCATCAAGGAGATTGGTGATACTGATGATGAAGAATACTATGAGGAGTCCAAATTCTACTCTATTACTGAAGATGCCAGAACCAAGTCCAAGCCCTATGATATGAAGAGTAACTGCAAGCTAGTTGGAAGACCAAAGAAGATCCCAGCTGTTACTATTCAAAGCAAGACCCAACCTGAGAAGATTGATCAAGATATAGAGTTAGATGAAGCTATCTATCAAATTATTGAAAGTATTACTCTAGTCTCAGAAGAAAGTGAAAGCAAGAAAGAACAGAAGCTGTGTAAGACTAAGATCCACCAGTATGATATCTATAAGGACCTCAAGAAACAAAAGGTCAATGCTACTTTTGGACAACTAGCTGAAGTCCCTGCCTTCAGATAGTAGTTAAGAGTAGGACTTGCAACCACTGCTAAGAATCAAGAGTACAAGATTGTAGAAGCTCACAATATACAAGAAGAATCTGAAGACTTAGATGAAGAATCTGAAGACTAGCACAAGACATCAGCCTATACCCTATATCAGATTAAAGATTGTATCTTTAATACCATCATCGATACCAGTGCTGGAGGATATCTCATAAGCAAGAAGACAATTGACTGCCTAGGCTAGAACATTGAAGAGTCTACTAAGATGATATATGTTACAGCAGATGACCTCTCTAGGCAAAATCCAAGAAGTCCTCATTAAGATTGGAGGAGCTATCATCCCAGTAGATATGATTGTTATAAGTACTACCAACTATGACATCCTTATTGGCAACCAATAGCTTCACAAGGCCAAGGCTGTCATTGACCTCAATGCTCAGAAGATGCAGATCAACTATAGAGGAAGAAAGGTATGAGTCTCTATCAATGTCCACAAAGAAGTACTATCAGATATAGAGAAAGGAGATGAAGAAGACACCAAAGTCTTTATACACTCAGTGTATAAGAATAAGAGTAAGACATCCAAGCTTACAGATGAGCAGTGGTATAATAAGATTATTGATAGCTATGCTCCTCAAGAAAGATGCCCCTATGATACTAGGATATACTGCTCTGAATACCTGAATGACTGCTGGTCCTATATCAATTAAGTTAGGAAAATCTGTCAACAAAAGCATAAGCAAGAAGCTGTTGAAGTAAAAAGAGAAGCTGAAGAAGATAATCAGCCCCCAGAGCTTCAAGCTGACAGTAATGACAAGGAGAAATAAGAACCAGATATTACTCTCAAGATTAAGAAGTTTCACCCCAAAGCTAAGATCCCAGAATACAAGACTGAAGGAGCCATAGGAATGGACCTTGCTAGCATTCAAGATACTATCCTCAAGCTACAGACCACTACTCTACTTGGCACTGGAATTGAAGTTAAGTTGTCAGAAAACTATGCCAGAATTATCAAGACCAGGAGCAGTCTGGCCAAAAGTGAAATCTCAGTTGAAGGAAGAGTAATAGACCCTAATTATACTGATAAGATCTTCCTCATAGTTAGAAATCACAACCCCACCACCCCATTCAAAGTCAAGAAGTATGATAGGATTGGCCAGATGCTGATCCATAAAGTCAAGAAGCCCAAGATCACTGAAGCCATTGAACTCATCAAGATCAAGAGAGGAGAACAAGACTTTGGATCTACTGAAAGAGGAGTCTATACTATTACCAAGATTACCAAACTTGAGTACAAGAAAGACAAGGATCAGAACAAGCACATATATATCATTGGAGAAAACTTTCCCCTGGAAGAACAACTTCTTAAGATCCTATACCAGAATGAAGGAGTACTTGCTACAAACTTCAGAGATATCTACAATCAAGAACTCAAAGTACTATCATAAAGTTGACACTAGTGATACTAAGCCCATCTATCAGAAAGTCAGACCTATATCACCTGCTTACAGAGAATGGCTGTGAGCAGAACTCAAGGAAATGGAAGCTGGAATCACCAAGCAAGCTATCAGTTCACCCATTGTCCTTATCCTAAAGAAAGAAAGTAAGCCTGGAGAGTTTGCCCTAAAATTCTACATTGATTACAGAAAACTTAATGCATCACTAAGAAGAATATGCAGCCCTTACCAAATATTCAAGAAATTCTTATCATCCTTGGAAACAAAGCCAAATACTACACCACCTTGGATCTGTTCTCAGGCTTCCATCAGATTGGTCTCACTCAAGATACCAGTGAGAAATCAGCCTTCATCACACCTGATGCCACCTATGTCTACCTGTAAATGTTATTTAGAATGTACAATGCCCCAGCAAATCTTCAGCAAATAATGAACAGAGTCTTCAGCAATAAGATTGGAAAATGGCTCTTTATCTATATTGATGATGTGATCATCTTCAGCAATACTATATAGAAATATGTCAACCACACACAGCTAGCTCTCAAGAAGCTCAAGGAGTATGGCCTCTATATCAAGTCCAAGAAGTACAAGTTTACAGCTCAGAAAATTACCTACCTAGGACATCTCATCAACCAGACTGGAATTCATATAGACTCTATGATGATTGAGGCTATTGCAGCCTACTCAAGACCCAGAACAACTACAGAAGTCCATACCTTCCTTGGACTGGCCTCCTACTATAGAAGATTTATCAAAAGATACTCTAATATTACAGCACCTATCTATGAGCTACTGAAGAAGGAAACCAAATTTGAATAGACTAAGGAATGTTAATGAACTCAAGACCAGATTGACCCAAGCACTTATCCTCAGAAGATCAGATTGGAACCTAGAGTTTATCTTACAGACAGATGTAAATACTATAGGACTTGGAGCAGTCCTAGCTCAGAAGAAAGGTAGATATAAATATGTTATCTTCTATGCAAGCCAAGATACCTATAGAGCAGAACAGAACTATGAGTTATACAAGTTTGAATGTTTAGTAGTAGTTTGGGTAGTAGATAAGTTCCACTACTACTAGTGCTCCGAACGAGTCAATCCGGATGGGATTCGGATGGATTCGAATCCCATCCGGATCAACTCGGATGGGATTCGAATCCCATCCGGATGGATTCGAATCAGATTCGAATCGGATTCGAATCGGCATTGTTTTGATTTCCAAATTAGACAATTAAATGTTTACATCAATAACTTGATGAATAATCATCCAAATTTGATGATCTT
>RBNI01002466.1:0-18421 GCA_003990745.1 Jimgerdemannia flammicorona | reverse complement strand
ACCAGTGAGCTGAGTCTTTCCACCTCTTCCCATTCCTCCAATCCCCCACTCCTTCCTGCCATACCCCATCCCCCATCAGTTCTGTCCAGTCTACTCTCCCATACCATATTAAAATCACCTCTCAGACAATCCACCCCAGCCTCCACCAAGAGCCCAGAATCCCACAGATCTCCAATCCATGCCACTCGGGTCCCCCTTTCAGCCGGGCAGTAACAAGATCCCACCACAATTGAGTTCCATCCAGGCCTCCGCCATGTCCCCCACACTAATCTACTACCCCAATGTCCAGTGTCCACAATGTCCCCTTTCCCCTTCCTAATCAGGATTCCCACTTTACCCTACCAAACTGCCTCCCCACCCCACTCTCTTGTCCATTCCAGTACATCTTCCTCCCTCTCACACTGTACATCTTGAAGTAAGAAGAGATCTGCCTCCAGTTTCTTCAGCTATCCAAAAATCCTGTGTCACCTCCCAGTCCCTCTAAGCCCATTGACATTTATAGAAAAAATGTTGGTTATACTATTTATAGTGAAATATTTGATATTGTTGCTTTCCCACATCTATAGTTCCATGCTCACTTCCTCTCCAGCCAGATCCAGGTTCCATTCCGCCGCAATCTCATCCTCCACATTCTGCTGTTCTTCCAGAGCTGCCAACAATTCCGCACAGTCCTCACCATCCACTATCTCCATTGATGCCTGGTGCTCCTTGCACACCACCTGCCACTTTTCCAGTCCCTTCCGCAGCCCCCACAGATAAGCTGCCCTCTCATTAGCAATACCCAAGAGCGTTGCCTCTCTCGCCTCGGTGACCTCATACTCCTCTGCCTCCAAGAGAGCTGCCATCATCTCATCTCTCAACTTCCTCACGACCTCCTCTCCTCGCAACACTTGCCCCCAGAATTCCTCACTTATCACCCAGAAGTCGATCTCTCTCAGTTTCTCTGCCGCCACATTCTGTAGTGCCCTCAACAGCCACTTCTCCCCCCCAACTACCTCCACTACCTGCACCAAATCTGCCTCTCCTTCCTTCCTCTCCTCAGTTCACACAGACTCATCCCAACCATCCTCTGACACATCCTCCAACTCTCCTTCACCCACCTTAGGAACACCATACTGGATCGGGTTATCATCCACCATCGCCATGTCCACTACTGCCTCCTCCAGCTCCTGTCCCCCACTCTCCTTCGTCTTCTCCCCTTGCTGCCCAGCCTCCGCCCAGATACTAGCACCCACTCCGGTACCCTCCTCCATAGCCCCGGCCCTTGGTCCCCCATCCAAACTGGCCAGTAAATTCTTCTGCAGCTGTCTTTCCTTCGCCTTCTCCCAGAGCACCTTGTCCATTTGCACCTTCTTGCCCTTGATCACCTCAACTACCATTCTAGCCTCGTAAGCCCTCCAAGCCCTGTGCCTCCTCTCCACAGCTCCCACCAAGTCCTCAAGTGCCTCCAGCAGGTCCTCCTCCTCTTCCTCAGACCCCTTCACCCTTGAAACCTTGCACTCCACTGGGCCCCACTTCAATGCCACCGGCTAGTCCCTAGCCTTCCCAGTATTCTCCATCCCAAACAGCCTCAGCCTGACATCCACATCACCGGTCCTGAGCTCAGTCCCCTCCCATACCCTAAACCCAATGTCGACCACCTCGCCATACTTCTTCACCACATCTGTGACCAGCCTCCTCGCCTCCTCCTTTTTCACCGTCGGCAAGTCCGCCACCACCAGATGAACCACTCAGGGATCCCAATGCATACACCTTGCTATTGGCACTGAAATCCCTCCAATCACCACACCCTTCTCCACTGCCTCCAGTAGCAAACCCTCCTCTTCAAACCCCACCTTGACTGCCTCCAGCTTCTTCAAAAACTTAACCGAGGCTGCTCCTTTCACCTCACTAGCCAGCAGCCCCAGCACCATCTTTGCCGTCACCGCCAAGCCACGGAAGCACAGTGTGACGGCGAATTCCGATTGAGATTTTTTGAGTAACGGGGCCGCCACCAGGCCCGTCACACCATCAGCCAGGTCCCCGGGTCTCGTGCCACTCCCCTGACCAGGTCCCCCATCAGCCGTCACATCTGGATTTTTTTCCAGATTGTCCGTCACACCACCATCAACAGTCACCGCCTCAGCCACTACACTTCCAGCCCCACTACACTGATCCCCCAGTGGAGGGGCCTCCTTGCCACTTGAGGTAGCAGCTGCCTTCCCCAGCTCCAGCCAGCCATCCAGTCCAGTCGCCTGCTTTCCCATCCTGACCTTATCTGCAAAGGTCATCCTCTCTCCCCATGTGGCCTTGCACCTCCTCTGCCCCCACCTCCAGCCCCACATCTCCTTATCGAAGCACTTGGCATGCCAAGACCAGCACCTCGACCCCCCCCCACATGTTGCCAGTCAAAGGCACTGGGGCCCCCCTGCCCAGTATACTCACCAGAATGTGTGTTGCTTACCATCTTGATAGCACCAATACTTGAAGACATTGTTGAAAAGTGTTGTCTGAGTCTTGTGTCACCCGAATGGTTGGTATTGCTAGTTACTACCAAAGGTTTATCCAATGATACTCTACTATTACAGCCCCACTGACCAGCCTGGCCTACAAAGGAGTAAACATCAAGACTAAATAGACCTCTGAATACATCCAGACTATGGACTATTTCAAGAGACTCCTTACTAAGGCCCTAGTGCTAATTACACCTGACCCTACTAGGCTATTCACTCTGACCACAGATACTTCTGACATTGCCATTGGAGTTATACTCAGCCAAGAAGACCACCCAGTAGCCTACCTTTCCCAAAAGCTCAAGCCAGCTAAGACCTGGTACACTACCCATGAGAAGGAACTCCTGGCCATTGTTACTGCACTTTAAGAATAGTACTACTTCCTCTTAGGACAACTATTTGTAGTCTACACTGATCACCATGCTCTGTAGTATATTCACACACAGCCTATGCTGACCCATAGACAAGCCTGCTAGATGGAAATCATTACCAACTTTGATATAAAAATCAAGTATATCTCAGGCAAAACCAACTATGTAACTGATGGTTTCTCTAGGTATATAGAAGATAAGCTTGTCTTTATGGTTGAAGTAATTGAAGACCTTATCCAAATGATCAAGGATGGCTATCAGCAGGACAGCCCTGTGATGAATTTCCTTCAATTCCGCCAAGACCCAGAAGCTGAGGTCCCAGAACCTATGAGGCAAATGTCTAAGAGATTCACTTACTATAATGGACTTATCTATAGGGACTATGACAGAGTGGTTGTGCCTAACAATGATACTCTGCAGCTCAAGATCATACAGGAACTCCATAATACTCCTGCAGCAGGACACTTTGGTTTTGAGAAGATCTACAACCTTCTCTCAAGAGAGTTTTACTGACTGAAAATGACCAAGGACATCAAAGACTTTGTAGCCTCATGCAAGATATGCCAAAGGTTCAAGAGTAGTAATAAGCTACCAGCAGGACTTCTGTAATCTCTGCCAATCCCAAGTCATAACTGGGATCAGATTGCAATGAACTTTATTGCCCCTTTCTCTGCTATCTTACCGGTCACAATGGTTTGGTAGGCAATCTTCCAAGTCTACTTTCCACAATTATTACCCTCTCTACCTCAAGTTGGTTTGCTGTACCTGTTGTAGGGCAGTGAGAGGGAGGCAATAGTGATGAGTTGCCCTTTTATCAGTATTGGATTAGTGTCTTCTCCACTTTTTTATGGTTTCTGGTGTCTTCGGCTACATCTGGAGTGTATCTGTTTTGGTGTGGCACCTTCTTCCTTTTGCCATCACTAACAAGATATTGTCTTGGTGTATCTCAGGCTATGTAGGGAGTCAGCTGACCTTGGGCATCAAGTGCTCAGTATAGGTTACCTGCAGGTCCTCAGTATCTATGGTGGGGCCCTCTGGCTTTGGTGAGCTTCCTGGTGAGTATGGTTCTGGTGTAGGTGATTGCTTTTTGGGTGTTGTTAGGATGGGAGGGGAGATGGCCATCACAGATAGGAGGATGAGTAATAACAGTAAACCAGTGGGGTGCCAGGCTGGGGGCAATCATTGGGGCTGGGGTAGATAATATTTCAGTGGGGCCTTTTGATTAGCTGGTAGAGAGTGGAGTGGTGTAGGGGCTGGCATCCTGGCTGTACCCAACTGGAACTAAGAGCTGATGTAGCAATACAATTGAGGCCTGCAAGCTTGGGGAGTGGGGTCTTCCTCATTTGGCAGTACCTAACTGGAACTAAGAGCTGACATGATAATGTGATTGAGGCCCACAGACTCAGGGAGTGAGAGTGGGGTCTTTTCTGGCCCTAGCCCATATGTAAGTCCTTTGTGGAAGGTTCTGTGTGTAAGTCCTTTACTCACCCACTTTGAATCTGCTTTGCTCTCTGTTGGTTGGTTGGGGGGTTTTTCTTTGCCTTGGGCTTTCTTTTGGGGTTCAGGGGACTATTCTTTATTCAGTCCTGGCACTGCTAGATCTGACATATAGGTGTGCTCTTGCATGTAAATGATGATCCAGCCCTGGTGAGCAGACAAGTCTGGTCTATGTTATGGGGGTCAATATAGCTGATATTTGACAGGTATAGCTAGAGCGACAGGACTGCTGGAAAATTTAGTAGCCTAGGTTAATGAGGGGATATTATTCAGTGGGTAGTGGAGGAGGGTTTTGGCCTATATAGTCTAGGTTCCCTTCCAATAAAAATCTGTGGAACTATGAGTCCATTAAAAAAAAAAAAAAAAAAAAAAAAAAAAAAAAAAAAAAAAAAAAGCAATGAACTTTATTGTTCAGCTCTCCAAGACCAAAGTAGGATGGGATGCTATTGTAGTATTCATGGATCACCTAAGTAAATAAGCCCATTTTGTACTAACCAATACTACTGCTACAGTACCTCAACTAAGTATTCAGGCTACATGGTATACCTAGCACTATTGTATCTGACTGAGATACCAAGTTTACAAGTAACTTCTGGAAGGCATTCTTCTCTCTCCATGAAATCAAGCTGAAGTTCTCTACTGTCTACCATCCTCAGACTGATGGTCAAACTGAGTGAACCAATAGGACTCTCAAGCAGATGCTTAGTATCTTCTACTGTTACAAGCAGAATGATTGGGACAAGTACCTAGCCTATGCTGAGTTTGCCTGCAATAATAGCCAGCAAATCTCTACAAAGAAGACTCCATTCTTCCTGAACTATGGTCAACACCTACAGACCCTGAGTACTACTGCAAAATCAGTAGTCCCAGCAGCCCAAGATCTGGCTGAGACCATTTCTGATCTTACCTGAATGACAAGAAATGCTCTCATAGAAGCACAGGACTACCAGACCAAGTATACAAACATGAAACAAAGAGAAGCCTCTTATAACTTAGTGACATAGTCATACTAAGAACTGACCACCTCTACCCAGACACTCTGGTACAACAACCAGCCAAGAAACTCCATGCTAGAAGAATTGGACTATATAAGATTGTGAAAAAGATCAGTGAAGTCAACTACAAGTTGCAACTTCCCTACAATATCTGAGTACACCCAGTATTCCATATTAGTCAATTGGTGGACTACTATGAGAACCCATTCCCCAAGCATACAGTTTTACCTCCACCCCCAATTAGGATCAATGATTATAAGGAATTAGAAATTTAGGAAGTACTTGACCACAAGGTCTGCAAATATCCCAAAACAGTTAAGTGGTTTTTTCTCATCAAGTGGAAGGGTTACCCCACCCATGATACTATCTGGGAAAAAAAAAAGCTCTAGAGAATGCATACAAAGCCCTCTAGCACTACATGGAAACACTTACCCCCCAGCAAAGAAAGGAATTACAGCTCTAGAAATTAGAGCACATAGCAAGCAGGAGAATACTATATATTCTTATCTGAAATATATAATACTGAACATTGCAGAAAAAAAGAAACACTATAATTAACCAATAAGAAGACACTCAGGTGAAGAACAATCTAGTATAGTACAGCAAAACACATTTGAACAACTCCATTTTACACTATCTGTATCATCTCCACTGGATGATGACAGACACTTCATATGGAACTTAGAAAAGTTGACAATATTGAAACCAATCTAAGCCCATCCATGTGACAGATATTGTTACTAGGAATTGCCTCAGATTACAAGAAATACTATTTTCAAGAGGTTCAAACCCCTCAGCCATAATAATAAGAGCCCTTGCCCTAGACAAGAATGGCTAGTTCTTACAAATATGCCAACCAGACAAAAAAAAGAGAGGACCAAGACCTGTTAACCCTATGTAACCATGACTATAAGTGATGATATCTTTGAAATCAGAATTTTCTCATATAACCAGTATATGCTCCACTTACAGTAACAGGTCACACATCTTGCTGGAAAGCATGATCAAAAGAAGGTCACATCAGACAGAAGGATAAGTATAAATACCCAAAGCCAGAATACTCTGCAACTCTTATCTCCCTCTTATCACAAATAAAAGACAAGACAAGAATGCCTGCTATCTGCTGCCAAACTACCCACCATAGCCAGCCCCTTCCTAGCCAGGTTGACTACCTCTTTGGATACATCCAGATTGCTATCCAAGGAAGAAACTGCCCTCTGAGGCCCTTAACCTCTCTAGCCTGGACCTAGGACAGTATGTTCTTGACTGCTGAGAACTCATCAAAAGGGCCTACCTTACCACCAGCTACCTAGAGATCTGGTATGAATATGAAATTGGCCACCAGCTTCTGCAACATACAAATAGCCTACCCACTGACCAGGTCTCAGACTGGACCCACCTGGACAGATATGAGCAAAGACTTGCCAAGATGGTCCATCAAATCATATACCATGTACTCTTTGTGATCCCCAATCTCAACTACATACAACTGAAGAATTTCCAGAACCTCTCTTTCCCCAAGATTGATGAGCTAGAGATCAAGGTAGCCCAAGAAGCCAACTCCTGGATTACCCTCAAGTCCACTGATTGTGAACTCCACTGGAGCCCCCTGCTGAATGACAATCCAGACCAATGGCTCTAAGATCTCTCTGACCTCTTTGAAGGACTGTCTATCTGAATGGATATCCCCAGGCATGAGGATCAAGAACCCTACTTGGATGGCCCCAACTGCATCAGATGGAGAACCTCTATATCAGTACTCATACCAATGCAAGAACCATTTGCAAACCTCATTGACTTCTCTATCCTAGATAGCAAGCTATCAGTAACCACTCTCTCTGCCACTGAAGAAGATGGCAACAATATTGAGGAAGACTCTCCACCTTTCTCTCCCCTGGTTCTCAATTTCTGAATCAATGAGAACATTGATTTCTAAGGATATAGAATGAACAAACAGATAAGACATGATGAGTGATCACATGACCCAGTAATGACATTATTATACAATCAAGTGCAACATATAATATTATGATTGATGAATGTAATGAATGATGCAAACAACATAAATAAACAATATCCAGCTTATCCCCAGTAATCGGTGCTGCAGTATGGTACTGCAGCAATCAGTACTATAGCAATCAGTACTACAGTAATTGGCACTATAGCAACCAGTGCTACAGCAATGCTGATCATTGCCTAGCAATAGATGTCATGATCACAAATCTCACCATAGTTACCAAATTATAGTTAGTCAGAAATTACAGACCAACTTGTATAAATATCCCCCAGTTTCTATCCAAAATAAAGCAGTTTTAGTTCAGTCCTTGATATAAGAATCAAGTTCCCCCCTCATATACACACACATTCCTCTGAGTCTTAGTAATAACATCTAAGCAACTCAAGTGTTTCTGACTAAACTCCAGAAGCCTAGCTAACTTCTGCCAGAACTGAGACTGATATATAAATCTCCAAAGACTTAAGTAAACCCATTGAACCTGAATTCCAAGGCAAATTCAGTCTGTATACAGCAAAGAACAAGACCCTTGAAAGATAGGGCAAAAGAGAAAGACCTTTAAAAGATAAGATACTGCTACTATAACTACTTATAAGTGAGTACTTCCTAAAACTGAAGACTTCTTAGTATACATTGTATACTAAGTCCCTAAGTAATAGTCTTACTTCCCTAATTATCCAAAGGATAAGAGAAGGGTAGAAGTGAGAGATATTACAGTACCTTTGAGATTTGGGAGCCATCTCTATCTCCTACACTACTTATCAGATGAGGTCCAGCTTCAAGGGGCAGGGTGGCAGAGGATGTACCCATACAGAGAGCCCAGAGGGTACACTTTGGAGTTCCTGAGGTAGCAAAGGGGGAGCAGATAGTGGTGGTGGGTGAGAATGAACTGGTGGATATTCAAGAGGAGGAGTGGGATGAGACTGCAAGCACTAGAGCTGATATCTCAATGCTAGATAGAGAGAGGCCAGCAACTCCCAGAGGGAAGGAGGTGGGAAATCTGCTGTAGATGTACAAGATGATAAACAACTTTGCAGTGGAGGAGCTGAGGGAGGTAGACCTGCAAGTGATGAGTGACAAGTATTGGGCTTATGTCCTGTGTAGTGAGGGAGTAGTGGAGGCACTGAAGGCAGAGATTCTTGTAATTTATCTAGAGGAGGAAGAGTATGAGATTGATAAGGAGAGAGAAGCTGGGCTGGCAGTTATTGCTAGTGAAAGGACTGCTTTCTATTGAGTAGAGTGGCATGGGCTGCAGCTATGGCAGAAGGTCTGCCTGGAGTATTATAATGAATTTTAGGAGAAGGAAGATAGAGAGCTTAAAGAACATCTGGTTGAATTGGAGAAAAAGAGAATTGTAGAGGAGGAGGAAGCTGCAGAGCATGATTTGGATCTGACTCAGAATGAGAGGAACATGGAGCAGTAGAGAATATGATTACTTTTATATATTATTCCCTATGAACAGTACAACTAACATTTTTTCTCTAAATGTGAATAAGCTCAGGGGTTCTTTTTGTAGACAAACCATTTTTGCTTAGCTGAAGGGATTGGAGGCTGATCTCTTTCTTTTGCAGAATGTCAGATGTGAGGATAATTTGGATAGACTGGAATGGATAAAGAAATAGAGAGGGCAAAAAGATAACAGGCACTTTCTCTGGTAACATTCAGGTTACACAATCTTTTGGCAACACTTTTGACACAGTTTCTGGAGACAAGCTACTAGTATCATGGCAACCAATGAGATCCGAGGTGTGTACTGGGCAGGGTGGTCCTGGAGTGTTTGAATGACAGTAAGTGGGGAGAGGCCCTGGCTTGGGGGGAAGCATGAGGGGTCTGCTGGCAGGAGGCCGTAGTGGAGGAGGGGGTGGAGCTGGCAGTCAAGGGTCTGGCAGAGCAAGCTTTGCGGAGAAGGTGAAGGGAGGTCAGCAGAGAGCTGGACTGGAGAGCTGGCTGAGGGGGGGGAAGGTGCCAGTGAGGGCTACCAGATAGCAACCTCTTGGGGGTACCTCTCTGGAGGGCCATAGGAGTGGAGCTGGGGGGGTAGTGGCTGGGGTGAGGACTGCTGATGGGGGTGTGATGGGCGATCTGGAAAAAAATCTAGATGGGACTGCTGATAGTGAGCCAAGCGGTGGGAAGGGCATGAGGCCTGGGGACCTGGAGGATGGTGTAATGGGACTGGCAGTGGCTCCGTTACTCAAGAAGTCGATCTCAGAATTTGTAGTCACAATGTGTTTCCGGGGCTTGACGGTGATGGCCAAAATGGTTCTGGGGCTGATTGTGAAGCAGATGAGTGGGGCAGCATCGGTTAAGTTCCTGAAGGGCCTAGAAGGAGTGGAGGTGGAATTTGAGGAGGCTGGGCCACTGGAGGAGGCTTTGAAGGCTGGGATGAAAGTGGGCGAAGTATGTATACCAATGGTGAGATGCCTGCAGTGGGACCCAAGAGTAGTGCAACTTCTGGTGAAAGGAGTTCTCACTGTTACTGCTGTAGAGATGAGGAAGAGAGTCAAGGAGATTATGGTAGAGTATGGGGAGGTAGTTGATATTGGGTTCAGGGTGTGGGAAGGAACCTCCCTCCGGACAGGAGATGTTGATGTCAGGATTCGGCTGGCTGGGCGGGAGGCTACTGGGAAGGCTTGGGACTGGCCCTCAGTGATGATGTGGGGGGCTATCTTGTGCAAGGTGATGAGAGTAAAGGGGAGCGAGGAGGAGGAGGAGGATTTGCTGGAGGCACTGGAGGAGCTGAGTGGGGTGGTTGAGAGGAGGGCGAAGGCATGGAAAGCATTTGAGGTGGTGACGTATCTTAAGGTGGTTGGAGAAAAGTGAGTCTGCATCAACAAGGAGGTTTTGGAGAGGTCCCAAGGACGTCGAAGGCAGAGGGAATTGTTGGCAAAAATAGGGGCAGAGGTGACAAGGAAGGCAGGTGATAGTGTGACTACTGGAGGTGCTGAGGCGAGTGTCTGGACTGCTAGTAGTGAAGGGAATGAGAAGGGGGGGCAGGTGGAGGCCGTAAAGGTGCCGAGCAAGAACCCGTATGAAGATGGTACACTGGAGGTTTGGGAGGAAACCTGGGAGGGTTCACCTTCACCCTCTCCCCTTATCAGAAGGGGTCCAGCGGCAAGAGGTAGGGTTGTGGAGGATGTGCTGATGCACGGTGCTCAGCAGGTGCACTTTGGAGTCCCAAATGTAGAGAAGGGGGGATTGGTGGAGGCGGCTGGGGAAGAGGAATTGGTGGATGTCCCAGAGGAGGGATGGAATGAGTCAGCAAGTGTGGGGGCTGATACTACAATGTTGGATGGAGGGAGACCAGTGACCCCAGGAGGGAAGAAGGTGGGAAACTTGCTCTGGGTATGCTGGATGATGAATAACTTGGCAGCAGAAGAGCTGGGGGAAGTCAACCTTTGAGTGATGAGCAATGAGCATTGGGCAAGGATCCTGTAAGGCAATGGAGTGGAGGCAGCATTGAAGGCAGAGATTCTGGCAGTATACTTGGAGGAGGAGAGATATGAGGTAGATAAAGAGAGGGAAGCTGCACTGGCAATTGTGGTGGGTGAGCAGGCTGCCCACTGTTGGACTAAGAGGCATGGGCTGCAGCTCTGGCAGGAGGCTTGTTTGGAGTACTGTGAGGAGTTTGAGGAAAAGGAGGATGGGGAGATGGCTGAAATTCTGGCTGAATTGGAGGCTAAGAGGATCGAGGAAGTTGAAGCTACTGCTGAGCACAACCTGGACAGGGCACAGGAGGAAGTGGACATGGAGCAGTAGAGGATGTATCTGAAACTATATAATTTCTCTTATGGATAGTACAACCAACATTTTTTCTTTGAATGTGAATGGGTTACGGGGCGCTTATCGATGTAAGAACATTTTTACTTGGCTGAAGGGATTGGAGGCTGATCTCTTCCTCTTGCAGGATGTCAGGTGTGAGGATGACTTGGATAGACTGGAATGGACGAAGGAGTGGGGAGGTGAGGCAGTTTGGAAGGGCAAGGTTGGAATTCTGGTGGAAGGGCAGAGGGGAGATATAGGATGTGCAGAGCTGGGGAGATAGATTGGTCTGGGGAGAGTGGATATGTACAGGTTGGGAGCCAGTCATGGTGGGCTCCTGTTACTGCTCTGTGGTATGGAGCAAGTGGGTGATCTGGGTGATGGGCCTACAGGAGAGTGGGATTCTTGTGGAGGTTGGGGTAGATGTGTTGGGTAGAGACTTCAATATGGTCCGAGACATATTGAAGGATAGAACTGATGGAGGACAAAGTGCTGTGGGGTGAAGTGGAGGACTGGCAGCATGAGAGGAAGTGGAAAGACTTAGTGCTCTGGTGGATGTGGGGGAATGCTGGGGGAATAGGAAGGTGTACACACACTGGGCCGGGGGCCTGGGGACAAAGATTGATTGGATTCTGATGGCCAGCTGCTGGGGCCTAGATGTTTGGAAGTCGCTGGAGGTGGAATGGTGTCCTTGGTCAGATAATTGGGGGCTTTTGGGGCAGGGACATTTTGGGGGGAGTGGGGATGGGCCTGGACATTGGCATCTCAATTCCTTCCTACTAGATAATGAGATCCGGTGGGGTAAATGGGCCAAAGTCATTCAAATACAGGTAGAGTGCTGGAGGCAGGAAGGTGTCACAGTCAATATTCAGTAGATGAGGATGAAGGAGATGGCCAGGGCCTTTTGGAGTGAGGCTGGTATGGAGGCGGGGAGACAGAGGAGGCAGTGGGTGCAGTGGGTATCTCATAGACTATCTAGACTCTTAGAGGACTGGGCAAGTCTGGCGACATTGGAGGGAGAGGCGGACTGGCATTCAGTAAGGTTATAAATGGAGGTGGCTGAACTACAACAGGTGCTGTGGAATGAGGAGAAGGCTAGGGTCCAGGGTCTGGCAGCACGGCTTCGTTGGCAGGGGCTGGAGGAAGGAGAGCAGCCCTCGAAGTTCCTTACAAGGGCCCTTCAGGCAAAAAGAGTACAGCAAAGGTAGGAGGGGGTGCTTAATGCTGAGGGCTCATTGGTGCATGGGGTACAAGACATTCTTAGCTCATTAAAGGAGCATTGGAGTAGATTGTGGAGTGAGGAGAAGGGTGAGGCAGGTGCTGAGGACATTGATCAAGCATTGGAGGATTGGCACTCTATCCGAGCAGCTGGGTTGGATGACTTAGTACAGCCAGTGCTAGAGGAGGAGATCCACCAGGTTCTTGCCATAACAACCTTGGGTATGGCGCCTGGAGAGGATGGTCTGCCCTGGGACTTCTGGAAAAGGATGGTGGGAGTCTCTGGAATAGTGGGAGAGATGAGGGCACTGTGTGATTGGATTCTACAGATGGGGAGATGGGTGGGAGAACAGGATCTAGGGTTGGTGACATTGCTTTATAAGAACAAAGGAAGCCGAGAGGACTGGAAGAACTGGAGGCTGATTATGCTACTGGATATGGACAGAAAGTTGGATACCAAAGTGGTGGTCACAAGGTTGCAAAAGGTGGCCCAGCAAGTCTTGGGTGAGGAGCAGTGGGGCTTTGTTGGAGGCCGGCTCATCAGGGATAGTACAGCATGGGTATATGGCATTATTGAAGGGGTGCAAGCCAGTGGACTGGATGGGCATCTGGTCTTTTTGGACCAGGAGAAGGCCTATAACTGAGTGTGACGGGTCTGGTTGGTAAAAGTTTTGGATAGGATTGGGGTCCCGTGATAGTTCAGAATTGCCATGGTCAGCCTACTGGAAGGAAGTAGGGCAGCACTCATGTGTAATGGATATAGAGGGGTAGCATTTCCCCTGGGTAGGAGGGTGCCCCAGGGGGACCCACTGTCCCCCATTTTGTATGCTTTATCTCTGGAGCCCTTCATGGACAGAATAAGGTGGAAGATAGTGGGGCTCTCTATCTTTGGCATCAGGTGGAAAGTAGGGGCATTTGCAGATGACATGGTGGTTGGTCTGGGATCAGTTGTGGATGTTGAGGAGCTCAAGGAGACAGTGGAGTGGTATGAGGTGAACTCTGGAGCTAGGCTTAATTGGCATAAGTGCAAAACAATGATATTAGGCAATGATCTCGTGGGCGGAGAGATTATTGGTACAATTGTCCCTGCTGGTGAGGCAGTATGGTACTTAGGTATCTATCTGTCAGTGTATAGGTCGGTTCTGCCCAGACTTTGGTGGGAGCAGCAGGTTGGCATTTGGGAGGAGGCCCTGAGGAGTTGGGGGGGCCATCAATTGTCTCTGGCAGGCCGTGTTTCAATTCTGAACATCTATTGGCTGCCAAAGGTGTGGTATCTGGCTTATCATCTGGACTTCTCAGCTTGGGTGGTGAAGCGATTGATGAAGCTGGCCAAGGGGTGGATCTGGGCTGGAAGGCGGAGTCAGATCAACTGGGAGGTCTTGTTCTTACTGGTGGCAAGTGGGGGACTTGGGCTGGTCAACTTTCCTAGGAGGCTGCACTGCTTGAGAGCTTGGTGGCTGAAGAGAGCAGTGGAGTTGAGAGGGGGTGGTTGGGTTCCCCTACTGCAGAAAGTCTGGGAGATGAGGTCCTCTGTGAGAGGTTTGACAGGTGATCTCCTAGCACTTGTGGGCCTTCAGAACTCTGGGCAATTACGGTACAAAGGCTTCTGGTGGGGAGTGGCAGAGAGAGCACACCACATTAGGATTAGGTGGCAGGGAAATGAAGGGGAGGAGGCTTGGGACCAGGTGATGTGGAGATGGGACCGAGTACTACTAGGTGGCATTCTCTTACTTGAGTTTGACATTAGTAATGAGATCGAATGCCAACAGGGACCAGGCCAGGATCTGTGGCCTAGTAGTTGGCAGGGTGTAGGAATCGGTGAGGAGTGGGACTGGCATAGCATATGGGCCTGGAGTGCCAAGGTGAGGAGGTGGTTGCCACCGAAGTACTGGGTGGTCTGGTGGCATGTGCTGAGGCGAAATGTCATGCTCAACTTCTGCTCTGGTCACCTTATTGAGGGGGGCTGCTTCAACTGTGAAGAGTGTTATAATGTGGGGCAGGAGGGGGGATATGTACAAATGCCTGAACATTGGCTAGGAGAGTGTGAGGTGCTTAGTTCCTTTTGGCAGAATATTGGGGATCATCTGGGAGTGGTGCGCAGGGGAGCTGATGTGTGGGGGTGATGAGAGGACTTAAGAGGTAGACTGGAGGGGGGGGTGGGGAAGGAATGGCTGACATTAGAGTGGGCATTGGCCATTTGGGTGGGGCTGGCCAGTCACTGGCTATTTGTATTTGAGGATGAAAGGAAACTTGGCTCCGAGGTCAGGCTGTTGAGGTGGTGTAGCCTTATAGAAGACACCTTGACAGGCTGGTGGCTGGGTTGGGGGTTGAAAGGGAGTTGAAGGTGTTATTTGGTAGAACAAATCTGTAGGCAGAGTAGGGAGAGGGTTGGGGTTGTGGGTATGAAAGTGGTTTTTGTTCATGTGAATAGGTGGAGTGGTACTCCTATGGGGATCGGGTAGTGAGAGGGTAAACTGTAAAATTATTCATAGATGGTAATAAATGGCGGAGTCCAAGTGACTATAAAAAAGAAAAAAAAAAAAAAAAAAAAAAAAAAAAAATAGGGAGGGAAGACAGTTTGGAAGGGCAAGGTTGGGATTCTGGTCAGGAAGGGTAGAGGAGAGATCTGAGATGTGCAGAACTGAGGAGATAGGCTGGTTTGGGAGAAGTGGATTTGCACTAATTGGAAACCAGTTACAGTTGGATCCTGCTACTGTCCTGTAGTGAGGAGTGAGTATGTAGAGTGGGTGAAAGGTCTCCAGAAGGTGGGAACATTAGTAGAGACTGGAGTGGATGTGCTTGGAGGGAACTTTAATATAGTCTGAGATGCACTGTTAGATAGGACTGATGGAGAGCAGAGGATGGAGGAGAGGAGTGGAGGTTTGGAGACATGAGAGAAAGTTGAGAGGCTGAGTGCTTTGGTGGATACTGGCAGGGAGTTATGGGATATCAGAAGGATATATATATACTGGATGAGTGGTCTGGAGATAAGGATTGACTGAATTTTGACAGCAGACTGCTGGGGTCTGGATGTGTAGAGATCTCTAGAGGTGGAATGGTATCTGTAGTCAGATCATTGAGGATTGCTAGAATAGAGCCATTTTGGGGAGAGTGGGGATGGACTGGGATATTGGTGCCTCAACTCCTCCCTATTAGAAGTAACAGTTCTGTGGGATAAGTGGGCTGAGGATATTCAGTGGTAGGTGCTCAATGGATGAGACTGAAGGAGGCTGCTAAGATCTATTGGAGGGAGGCAGGTATAGCAGCTGGAAAACAGAGAAGGAGAAAGAGGTTGTGGGCTTCTGCTAGGCTAATGAGGTTGTTAGAAGATTGGGCAGATTTGGTGGCCCTGGAGGATTGGAGGATTGGAGGTCACTATGGGTGAAGAAAGAGGTTGTGGAGTTGCAACAGATATTGCAGGAGGAGGAGAAAGCATGGGTGCAGAGTATGATAGTGAGTCTCTGTTGGCAGGAGCTGAAGGAAGGGGAGAGGCCCTCTAAGTTTCTCATGAGAGTCCTTTGGACAAGGAGAGTTCAGCAGAGATAGAAGGGGGTTCTTGACTCTGAAGAGACATTGGTCCATGATATACAGGACATTCTCAGGTCACTGAAGGAGCAATGGAGTGATTTGTAGAGTGAGGAGGAGGGTGGGGCAGACAAGGTTACTATTGGTCATACCTTGGAGGATTGGGCAGAAGAGCTGGGCAATCTGGTGATGTCAGTACAGGAGGAGAAGATTTGTCAGATTCTTACTATAACTATGCTGAGTACTGTACCAGGTGAAAATGGCCTGCCCTGGGCTTTCTGGAAGAAGATAGTAGATATTCCCAGTATGCTAAGAGAACTGAGGGCACTCTGTGACTTGGTACTGAAGTCTGGGAGATGGGTAGGAGAGCAGGATCTGGGGCTTGTGGTGCTGCTGTATAAGAATAAGGACAGGAGAGAGGACTGGAGGAACTGGAGACCAATTATGCTACTGAACATAGACAGGAAGTTGATTACTAAGATAATAGTAGCAAGGCTGCAGAAGGTGGCCCAGCAGGTCTTAGGGGTGAAACAATGGGGATTTTTCAGTGGCTGACTTATTTGGAATGGTACAGCTTGGGTATACAGTGTTTTTGAAGGAGTGCAGGCCTGTGGATTGGATGGGTGCCTGGTCTTCTTAGATCAAGAGAAGGCTTATGACTGTGTCCAGAGGGTCTGGTTGGCTAAGGTACTAGACAAGATTGGAGTCCCTCATCAGTTCCAAGCAGCAATAGTCAGCCTGCTGGAAGGGAGCAGGGCTGTACTCATGTATAATGGACTCCAAGAGGTGGCCTTTCCTCTAGGTAGGAGTGTTCTCCAGGGGGATTCACTGTCTCTCATTTTATATATACTCTCTCTGGAGCCCTTAATGGATAGAATTTAGTAGAAGATAGGAGGGCTTTCAGTTTATAGCATTGAGTGGAAAGTTGGTATCTTTGTAGATGATATAGTGGTCAATCTGGGTTCACTTACCAATATTGTAGAGCTCAAAGAGATGGTAGAGTGGTATGAGGTACACTCTGGGGCTAAACTCAATTAGTACAAGTGTGAAACAATGGTACTAGGTAATGGCCTGATAGGGGGAGAGGTCATTAGAACAATTGTCTCTATTGGTGAGGTAGTATGGTACTTGGGTATCTATCTGTCAGTATATGGATTGGTTCTACCCAGGCTTTGGTGGGAGCAGCAGGTTGTAATCTGGGGGGAGGCCCTGCAGAGTTGGGGGGGGTCACCAATTGTCTCTGGTAGAGTATGTCTCAATTTTGAATGTCTACTGGCTGCCAAAGTTGTGGTATCTGGCTTATCATCTGGACTTTCTAGCCTGAGTGGTGAAGCAATTGATAAAGCTGGTCAAGGAGTGGATCTGGGCTGGAAGAAGGAGTCAGATTAGCTAGGAGGTCTTGTCCTTATCAGTGGCAAGTGGTGGACTTGGGCTGGTTGACTTTCCAAAGAGGCTATACTGCTTGAGAGTATGGTGGCTGAAGAGAGCTGTGGAGTTGAGAGGGGGAGATTGGGTTCCCCTATTGCAGAAGGTCTAAGAGATGAGGTCCTTGCCAAGAGGCTCAACTGAAGATCTCCTATCCTTGGTTGGCCTTTGGAACACTGAACAGATACAATACAAAGACTTCTGATAGGGGGTAGCAGAGGGGGCATACTATATTGGAATTCATTGGCAAAGAAATGAAGGGGAGGTGGCTTGAGACCTGGTGATGTGGAGATGGGACCAGGTGTTGCTGGGCAGCATTCTCTTACTCAAGTTTGACATTAGTGATGTGATTGAATACCAGTGGGGACCAGGCCAAGATCTGTGGCCCAGTGGTTGGTAGGGAGTTGAAATTGGCAAGAGTGGGACTGGCATAGCATTTGGGCCTAGAGTGCTGAGGTGAGAAGATAGATACTGCCAAAGTACTGGGTGACATGGTGGTGCATGCTGAGGAGGAATGTAATACTCAACTACCACTCAGGTCACCTTATTGAGGGGAGTTGCTTCGACTGTAAGGAGTGCCTTAATGTAGGGTAGGAAGGGGGATATGTGCAGATACCTAAACATTGGCTAGGAGAGTGTGAGGTACTTAGTGACTTTTGGCAGACTGTTGGGGATTATTTGGGGGTAGGGTGCAGGGAAGTTGGCATACAGGAGCAGTGGGAGGATTTGAGAGATAGACTGGTGAGGGAGGTGGAAAAGGAATGGCTCACATTAGGCTGGGCTCTGGCCATTTGGGTGGGATTGGCCAGCCACTGGCTATTTGTTTTTGAGGATGGAAGGAGAATGGGCTTGGGGGTCCGACTGCTGTGGTGACATGGCCTTATGGAAGATATCTTGATAGGCTGGTGGATTGGTTGGGGTTTGTAGTATGGTCAGAGATATCAATTGGTGGAGAAAATCTGTAGGCAGAGTGGAAGAAGGATTGAAGTAGTGGGTGAGAAGGTGGTCTTTATTCAGGAGGGAGTAGAGAGAGGCTCCTCTATGGGGATTGGGTAGTGGGAGGAAATACTGTAAACTTATTAATAGACTGGTAATAAATGGTAGAGTCCAAGTAACTATAAAAAA
>RBNI01002465.1:0-18425 GCA_003990745.1 Jimgerdemannia flammicorona | reverse complement strand
AAAAAAAAAAAAAAAGTACCTCATACTCTCCCAGCCAATGTTCTGGTATCTGCACAAATCCCCCTTCCTGTCCTATATTATAGCACTCCTTACAGTCAAAGCTTCCCCCCTCTACAAGGTGGCCTAAGTAAAAGTTAAGCATGATATTCCTCTGCACTATACACCACTAGACCACTCAGTACTTCAGTGGTAGCTACTGCCTTATCTCAGCACTCTAGGCCCAGATATCATTCCAGTTCCACTCCTTGCCAATACCTGCCAACTGCTATCCACTGGGCCACAAATTCTGTCCTAACCCTCTCTGGTACTCAACCCTATCACTAATATCAAAATCAATTAGAGGAATACTTCTTAGCAGCACTTGGTTCTATCTCTACATTACTGAGTCCCAAGATAGCTCCCCTTTATTTCTTCTCTAATGAATTCCAATGTAGTGTACCCTATTCAATACCCCCTACTAAAAGCCTTTTTTTTTTTTTTTTTATAGTCACTTGGACTCCGCCTTTATTACCAGTCTATGAATAAGTATACATCATCACCACTCACTACCCAATCCCCATAGGGGTGCTCCTCCCCCCCTCCTCATGAATAAAGATCACCCTCCTACCAACTATACCAACTCTCCCCCTACTCTGTCCACAAATTTTCTCCACTAAGCAGTGCCTCCAACCACCCTGCAGCCCCCAACCAAGCCACCAGCCTGTTAAGGTGTCTTCCATAAGCCTATGCCACCGCATCAACTGGTCCCCCAAGCCCTATCAGCTCCCATCCTCAAAAACAAATAGCCAGTGACTGGCCAGCCCTATCCAAATAGCCAATGCCCAGTCCAAAGTAATCCACTCCTTCCCTATCTCCCCTACCAATCTATCCCTCAAGTCCTCCCACCTCCCCCATACTTCATCTCTCCTACGCTGTACTCTCAAGTGCTCCCCAATTGTCTGCCAAAAATCCCCCAACACCTCACACTCTCCTAGCCAATGTTCAGGTATCTGTATATAACCCCCCTCCTGCCCTACATTATGGCATTCCTTGCAGTGGAAGCAACCTCCTATGATAAGGTGCCCTGAGCGAAAGTTGAGCATAACATTTCTCTGCAGCATGTGCCACCAGACTACTCAGTACTTTGGCGGCATCCACTTTCTCACTGTGGCACTCCAGGTCCAAACACCATGCCAGTCCCACTCTTCACCAATTCCGACTCCTTGCCAACTGCTAGGCCATAGATCCTGGCCCGGTCCCCTTTGGTATTCCATTCTATCACCAATGTCGAACTCAATTAAAGGAGTGCCATCTAGCAGTATACGATCCCATCTCCACATCGCTGAGTCCCAATCCTCCTCCCCTTCATTCCCCTGCCAACAAATTCCAATACAGTGCACCCCATCTGCTATCCCCCACCAAAATCCTTTATATTGCAGTTGCTTCGTACTCTGAAGTCCAACCAATGAGAGGGGATCGTCAGTCGAGCCCCTTGGTGATGACCGCCTCTCCCAGATCTTCTGTAGCAGAGGAACCCAACCACCTCCTCTCAATTCCACTGCCCTCTTTAGCCACCATGCTCACAAGCAGTGTAACCATTTTGGAAAGTCAACCAGCCCAAGACCACCTCTCTCTACTGGTAGGGACAAGGTCTCCCAACCAATCTGACTCTGCCTCCCAGCCCAAATCCATCCCTTCACTGACTTCACCAATCTCTTCACCACCCAGACCAGGAAGTCCAGATGATATGCCAGATACCACAACTTTGGCAGCCAGTAGACATTCAAAATCGAAACCCATCCTGCCAGAGAAAATTGTCTTCCCCCCCAACTCTGCAGGGCCTCCTCCCAGATTCCAATCCTCTGCTCTCACCAAAGCCTGGGCAGAACTGACCCATAGACCAATAAATAGATGCCCAAGTACTGCACTGCTTCACCTGTGGGGATGATTGTTCCTATAACCTCCCCTCCCACCAGACCATTGCCGAGCACTATTGTTTCACACTTATGCCAATTCAGCTTCACTCCAGAGTTCTCCTCATACCACTCCACCGTCTTCTTGAGCTCCTCAACATCAGCAATCAAACCCAAACCAACCACCATGTCATCTGCAAAGGCCCCAACTTTCCATCCTATGCCAAAGACAGAGAGTCCTTCTATCCTCTGCCTAATTCTATCCATAAAGGGTTCCAGGGAAAGAGCATACAAAATGGGGGACAATGGGTCCCCCTGGGGCACCCCCCTACCCAAGGGGAAAGCTACTCCTCTATGCCCATTACACATGAGCACTGCCCTACTCCCTTCCAGTAGGCTGACCATAGCTGATTGGAAATGGGTCAGAACCCCCATTCTATCTAAAACTTTTGCCAGCCAGACTCTTCACACTCAGTCATAAGCCTTCTCCTGGTCCAAGAAGACTAGATGCCCATCCAGTCCACAGGCCCTTGCCCCTTCAATAACTCCATGTACCCAGGCAGTGCCATCCCTGATGAGCCAATCACCCACAAATTCCCTCTGCTCAATACCCATGACTTGTTGGGCCACCTTCTGTAGTCTTGCCACCACCACCTTAGTCACCAACTTTCTGTCCATATCTAGCAACATTATCGGTCGCCAGTTCTTCCAATCCTCCCTCCTTCCTTTGTTTTTATAAAGCAGCATCACCAGCCCAAGGTCCTGCTCCCCCACTCACCTCCCGGTCTGTAGAATGAAATTGCACAATGCTGTCATCTCTCCCATCACCCCTGGGACTCCAACCATTCACTTCCAAAAGTCCCAGGGCAGACCATCCTCTCCAGGTGCCATACCTGGTGTCATCATAGCAAGAATCTGGTGGATCTCAATTTCCTGTACAGGCATCATCAAGTCACCTAGCCCCTCAACTTGTGGCAGATGCCAATCCTCCAATGCTCAGTCAATAGCCACAGCATCTGCCCCACCCTCCTCCTCACTCCACAATCTACTCCATCTCTCCTTCAGTGATCCAAGAATGTCCTGTACACCATGCACCAGTGTACCATCTGAGTCCAATACCTCTTCCCACTGTTGCTGTACCTGCCTTGCCCTGAGAGCTCTTGTAAGAAACTTGGAAGGCCTCTCCCTCTCCTCCAGATCCTGCCAGTGGAGCCGTGCTGCCAAGCTCTATACCCTTGCCTCTTTCTCTTCCCGCAGCACCTGTTGTAGTTCCCCAATCTCCATTTTCACCCTCATTAACCTCCAATCTTCTTCTCTCTCCAACATC
Organism: Jimgerdemannia flammicorona; assembly: GCA_003990745.1. Lineage (NCBI taxonomy): Eukaryota > Fungi > Mucoromycota > Endogonomycetes > Endogonales > Endogonaceae > Jimgerdemannia > Jimgerdemannia flammicorona. Next base: position 15,206 of record RBNI01002465.1, on the reverse strand, counting down.
CTCAACCTCGCCCACTCCTCCAAGAGTCTAGTCAATCTAGTAGAAGCCCAATGCACTCTATGCCTCCTCTGCTTCCCTGCCTCCTTGCCAGCCTCACTCCAGTAAATCTTGGCCATCTTCTTCATCCTTATCCACTGAACCCCAACTGAGGCACCTTCCTGCTGCCAGTTCTCCATTCTCAGCTGAATGTCCTTAGCCCACTCATCCCACCAGGTCTTGTCATCTAATAAAGAGGAATTGAGGCACCAATGTCCAGGCCCATCCCCACATCCCCCAAAGCACCCCTGTCTCAAAAGCCTCCAGTGATCCGACCATGGACACCATTCCACCTCCAGTGACTTCCAAACATCTAGGCCCCAGCAGCTGGCTGTCAGAATCCAATCGATTCTTGTCCCCAGACCCCCTGCCCAATGCGTATAAACCCTCCTATTCCCCCAGCACTCCCTACTAGTGTCTACCAATGCACTCAGTCTTTCAACCTCCTCCCATGCCACCAGTCCTCCACTCCTGCTCTCAGCACCTCATCCTCTATCTGTTCTATCCAATAGTGCATCCTGAACCATATTAAAATCTCCCCCAAGCATGTCCACCCCTGTCTCTACAAGGCTTCCACTCTTCTATAATCCTCTCACCCACTCTACTCGCTCACTCCATACTGCAGAACAGTAGCAGGAGCCCACTGTAACTGACTTCCAGCCTGCACAAATCCACTCACCCCAGACTAGTCTCTCCCCCCAGCTCCTCACATCCTGTATCTCCCCTCTGCCTTTCCGAACCAAAATCCCAACCTTGCTCTTCCAAATTGCCACACCTCCCCATTCCTTTGTCTACTCCATCTTATCAAAATCATCCTCACACCTAACATCCTGCAAGAGGAAGAGATTGGCCTCCAATCCCTTCATCCAAGTAAAAATGTTCCTACGTCGAGCAGCACCCTATAACCTATTCACGTTTAAAGAAAAAATGTTGGTTGTACTGTTCATAATGAAATATGTTATGTTGGCGATTGATCTCTACTGCTCCATGCTCATCTCCTCCTGCACCATGTCCAGATTGTATTCCACAGCCACCTCCTCCTCTTCGGCCCTCTGAGCCTCCAATCCAGCCAGCAGTTCATTCATCTCTCCATCCGCCTTCTCCTCGAACTCTTCTTGGTATTCTATGCATACCTCCTGCCAGAGCTGTAGTCCATGACGCTTGTTCCAGCAGTATTCAGCCCTCTCCCCAGTGACGACTGCCATCTCTGCCTCCCTCTCCTTATCCATCTCATACCCTTCCTCCTCTAGGTATACTGCAAGAATTTCCACCTTCAATGCCTTCATTACTCCATCCCCCTGCAGTATCCCCACCCAGTGCTCATCACTCATCACTTGCAAGTCCACCTCCCCCAACTCTTCCGCCACCAGGTTATTTATCATCCAACACATCCAAAGTAAGTTCCCCACCTCCTTCCCCCCTGGAGTCACCAGCCTCCCTCCCTCCAACATTGTGGTGTCAGCTCCAGCACTTGCAGACTCATCCCATACCTCTGGGACATCCACCAGTTCCTCCTCACCAGCTACTACCATCTGTCCTCCATACACCACCTCCAGAACTCCGAATTGTACCCTCTGGGCTCCTCACATTGGCACATCTTCTACCACCCTGTTTCAGGCAGCCAGGCCATGCCTGATAAGAGGGGTAGGAGTAGGGGAGCCCTCCCAGTCCTCCTCTCAAACCTCTAGCATGCCATCAGCATATGGATCCTTACTAGTCTTCTCTTTGTCCTCTCCTGCCACCTTCTTGTCCTTCCCCTCCCCCTCGCCAGCCCAGACACTCGCTTCAGCTCTCCCAGCACCCTTCACCTTGCTTGCATTCCCCAGTGGTCTGTTATCCAGCTTGGCCAGCAGCTCTTTCTGTCTCTTCCACCCCTGAGCCCTTTCCCACTGCTCCTTGGTCACTTGAATCTGCTTTCTGTCCACCACCTCCAAGTGCATCGCCTCCATAAGAGCCGCCCAAGCCTTTGCTCGCCTCTCTACAGCATCATCCAACTCTTCTAGTGCTTCCAATAAATCCTTCTCCTCCTCCTCACTTTTCTTTACCCTCATCACCTTACACAAAATTGCTCCCAAGACTATTGCCAAAGGCCAGTCCCTCACCTTCCCAGTAGCTTCCTTCCCAGCCAGCCAAATCCTCACATCCATGTCACCAGTCCTGAGCAAGGTCCCTTCCCAGACCCTGAATCTGATATCCACCACCTCTCCATATTCCGCAATGAAGTCCTCCACCCTCTTTCTCATCTCCATTACCATCACCGTCAGTACTCCTTTCACCAGCAGTTGGACCACCCTGGGATCCCACTTCAGACAATGTGCCATCAGAACACACATCTCACCAACCACCAATCCAACCTTCAGCACCTCCTCCAATAGTGCCACCTCCTCAAAACCTACCTCCACTCCCTCCAGTCCCTTCAAAAACTTCACGGATGCAGCTCCTGCCACCTGCTTAGTGATAAGCCCCAGCACTATTTTTGCTGTCACCGCTAGGCCCCGGAAGCACAGTGTAACTGCGAATGCCGAAATTGATTTTTTGAGTAACGGGGCCACCGCCAGACCCATCACACTATCTACCAAGTCTCCTTGTCTTCTAAGCCTCAGCTGTTCAGCCTCATCATCAGCTATCACATCTGGATTTTTTTCCAGATTGACAGTCCCCTCTCCATCAGCAGTTACGCTCCCCCCAGCTGCTACTCCCCCAGCTCCACTGCCCCCCCTTCCAAGGGCTGCTCCCCCCTGCACTATCATCTTCTCATTCTCCTTGCCCCTCCTCAGCCAGCCCTCCAGCCCTGATGCCTGCTGCCTCCCCTTCACTGTCTCCGTGAAGCTTGCCCTCCCAGATTCGGAGCCTCCACCGCCTCCTCCACCCCTTTCACATCCACTGGCCAGCAGCCCCCTCATACCCCCCCCCAGGCCTGGACCCCTCCCCACCTGCTGCCAGTCGAAAGTGCTTGGGCCACCCTGCCCAGTATGCACCTCAGGTTGCCTGTCGGTCACCATGTTGTTAGTCTCTTTTCTCCAAAAATGATGTTGTAAGTGCTCTCCAAAGGTTGTGTAACCTGAATAGTACTGGAAAGAGATGAATAGATGCCTACTAGAAGCCTTTATACTATATGTGCTCATTGTTCTGAAGCCCAATCAAGGACAGTAGATCTTCTGTAAAGCCTCTTGACAAGGACCTTATCTCTCAGATCTTTATCATCAGGGATACCCAACTACCCCCTCTCAGTTCCACAGCTCTCTTCGACCACCATGCTCTCAGGCAGTACATCCTCTTTAGAAAGTCAATCAGCTCAGGGCTCCCTCTCATCACTGATAGAGACAAGATTTCCCAGCTAATCTGACTCCTTCTCTCAGCCCAGATTCACCCCTTGGTCAGTTTCAATAGCCTCTTAACCACCCAGGCTAAAAGGTCCAGGTGATAAACCAAATACCACAATTTCAGCAGCCAGTAGATGTTTAAAATTGAAACATACCCTGTCAGAGACAAGTGTTATCCACCCCAACTCTGCAGGACCTCCTCTCAGATTGTAACCCTCTGCTCCGACCAAATACTGACAGATAGATGCCCAAGTATCACACTGCCTCTCTAATAGGAACAATTGTTCCAATGACATCCCCTCCCACCAAGCTATTGCTCAATACCATTGTTTCACATTTATGCCAATTGAGTTGAGCTCCAGAGTGTACCTCATACCACTCCACAGTCTCCTTGAGTTCCTCTACATCAGTAATTGAACCCAGACCAACCACTATATCATCTGCAAAGGCTCCAACTTTCCACTCAATCCTGAATATTGAGAGCCCATCTTCTACCTGATTCTATCCATCAGAGGCTCCAAAGAAAGAGTATACAGAATGGAGGACAGTGGGTCCCCCTGGGGAACACCTCTACCCAGAGAGTATGCCACTCCTTAATGTCCATTGTACATAAGAGCAGCTCTACTCCCCTCTAGTAGACTGACTATTATCATGTAGAACTGGTGTGGGATGCCAATCCTATCTAATACCTTCTTCAACCAAACTCATCAAATTTGGTCATATACCTTCTCCTGATCCAAGAAAATCAGATGCCTATCCAGTCCACAGGCTTGCATCCCTTCAATGCCTCCATGTATCCAGGCTATGCCATTCCTAATAAACTGGCCTCCTACAAAGCCCCACTGCTTCTCACCCAAGATTTGCTGAGCCATCTTCTGCAACCTTGCTACCACCACCTTAGTAACCAACTTTCTGTCTATATCCAGAAGTATGATCAGCCACCAGTTCTTCCAGTCCTCCTTTCTGCTCTTATTCTTATAAAGCAGTGCCACCAGCCTTAGATCCTGCTCACCCACTCATCTCCCTGACTGTAGTATCAAGTTACAGAGTGCCCTCAGCTCTCTCAGTATTTCAGAGACTCTCACCATCTTCTTCCAGAAGTCTCAGAGCAAACCATCCTCTCCTGGTACTATGCCCAGTATAGTCATAGCAAGAATCTAGAGAATCTTCTCCTCCTGTACAGGCATCACCAAGCTACCCAACTCTTCTGCTTATAGTAGGTACCAATTCTCCAAAGTATGGTCAATAGTGATGGCATCAGCCCCACTCTCTCTCTCACTCCACAAACTACTCCACCTCTTCTTTAATGATCAGAGAATGTCTTATATACTATGCACTAGTAGACTATTAGAATCTAGTACCCCCTCCCACCTCTACTTTACCCTCCTTGCCTGGAGAGCCCTTGTGAGATACTTAGAAGACCTCTCCCCTTCCTCCAGCCCCTGCCAATATAAGTAAGCCACCAAACTCTGCATCTGTGCCTCTTTCTCCTCCCACAACTCTGTTGTAACTCCCCAATCTCCAATTTTTCCTGCATCAATCTCCAGTCCTCCACCCTCTCTAGGGCCAACAGATCTGCCAAATCTTCCAGAAGCCTAGCCAATCTAGCAGAAACCCACATCACCCTCTTCCTCCTCTATCTTCTAGCGATCTTGCCAGCCTCCCTCCAGTAGACCTTAGTAGCCTCTTTCATCCTCATCTATTGGACACCAATTGGGACACCTTCCTGTATCCAACCCTCTACCTGCAGCTGAATGTCCTCAGCCCACTCATTCTATAGCACCTTATCATCCAATAAAGAGAAATTGAGATTCCAATTCCAGGCCCATCTCTACTCTCCCCAAAAAGACCCTATCCTAGCAGCCCCCAATGATCAGACCATGGGCACCACTCAGCCTCCAATGACTTTCCAACATCCAAGCCCCAGTAGTCTGCTGTCAGAACCCAGTTAATCCTTGTCTTCAGGCCACCTGCCCAGTGTGTATACACCCTCCTATTACTCCAGAACTCCCTGTTAGTATCTACCAGAGCACTTAGTCTTTCTACCCCCTCCCATATCTCTAGACCTCCACTCCTACCCTCTGCCCCTCACCCTCCATCAGTTCTATCTACCAGTACATCTCTGACCATATTAAAGTTCCCTCTAAGTACATCTACTCCCACCTCTGTGAGGGCCCCACTCTCCTGAAGCCCCTTCACTCAATCTACATACTCACCCCATACCATAGGGCAATGGCATGAACCCACTGTAACTGGCTCCCAACCTGGTCATATCCACTCTCTCCAAACCAGTCTGTCTCCTCAGCACCTCACATCTTGTATGTATCTCCCCTCTGCCCCTCTAGACAAGAATCCCCACCTTGCCCTTCCAAACCATCTCACTACCTCATTCCTTTATCCATTCTAGTCTATCCAAATCATCCTCACATCTGATATCCTGCAAAAGAAAGAGATCGGCCTCCAATTCCTTTAGCCAAGCAAAAATGTTTCAATATTGAAACAAACTCTATAACCCATTCATATTCAAAGAAAAAATGTTAATTGTACTGTTCATAAGGAATATTGTGAAATAGTAAGTACATCTTCTACTACTCCATAGTTATCTCCTTCTGAGCCAAGTCCAGATTATGTTCAGCAGCCACCACCTCCTCTTCAATCCTCTTAGCCTCTAATCCAACTAAGTTTCCATTCTCCTTTACCTTGAAATCCTCATATTACTCTAGGCAAGCCTCCTGCCAGAGCTGTAATCTATGATACTCTGTCCAACAGAAGGCAGCATGCTCACCAGCAGTAACTGCCAGCTCAGCCTCCCTCTCCTTATCAACCTCATATCCTTCCTCCTCCAGAAAAACTGCAAGACCCTCTCCTCTGCCTTCAGTGCCTCCACTACTCTATCACCATGTAGGATCTGTATCCAATGCTCTTCACTCATCACTCTCAGGTCCACCTCTCCCAACTCCTCTGCCACAAAGTTGTTCATCATCTGGTACATCCATTGTAGATTTCCCATCTCCTTCTCCCCTGGAGTCACTGGTCTCCCTTCATCTAACATCATGGTATCAGTCTCTGTGCTCACAGTCTCATCCCTCTCCTCCTCTTGAACATTCACTAGTTCATTCTTGCCAACTGCCACCATCTGTCCACTCTTTGCCACCTCAGGAACTCCAAAGCATACTTGCTGGGCCCCCCATATGGGTACATCCTCTGCCACCCTGCCCCTCAAAGCTGGACCTCATCTAATGAGAGAAGTAGGAGTTGGGGAGTCCTCCCAGACCTCCAACATACCATCTGCATATGAGTCATAACCAGTCCCCTCCTTGTCCACTTCTAGCCCCTTCTCCACACTCCCTCCCTCTTCACCAGCCCAGACACTCACTTTGGCTCTCTCCATAACTACAGTTCCACCAGCATCCTTCTTTGCCCTGCTCTCCAGGTTCACCAACAGCTCTCTCTGCCTCTTGTATCCTTGGGACCTTTCCCACAGCCCCTTATCTATATAGATCCACTTCCCATCCACTACCTCCAAATGTGTTGACTCTATATGTATCTTCTAAGCCTTCACCCTCTACTCTATAGCACCACTCAGCTTCTCTATTGCCTCTAACAAATTCTCTTCCTCCTTCTCACTCTCCTTCAATCTCATCGCCTTATAAAAGAATGCCCCCCATACTATTATCAAAGGCCAGTCTCTGGCCTTCTCAGTAGCTTCCCTCCCTGCTAGCTGAATCCAAACATTAACATTCCTAGTTCTGAATGAGGTCTCTTTCCAGACCCAGAACCCAATATCAACCACCTCCCCATACTTGACCATGACTTCCTTGACTCTCCTCCTCATCTCCACAGTAGTCACCATGGGCACTCCTTTCATCAGAAGTTGTACCACTCTGGGGTCCCATCTCAAGCAGTATACCATTAGAATGCACACCTCTCTAACAGTCAGCCCAGTCTTCAGTGCATCCTCCAATAGCCCAGCCTCCTCAAAGTCCACCTCCATCCCTTTTAATTTCTTCAGAAACTTCATAGATACTGCTCCAGCCACCTGCTTAGCAATTAGCCCCAATACTATTTTTGCTGTCACTGCTATGCCCTGGAAGTACAAGATAACTGCAAACTCTGAGATCAACTTCTTGAGTAATGGGGCCACTACCAGGCCTATTACACCATCAGTCAGATCACTAGGTCTCATGCCCTTCCCATACCCTGGTCCACTATCAGTAGTCCTATCTAGATTTTTTTCCAGATTGCCAATTATGCTTCCATCAGCAGTTACCCCCTCAGTCACTACACTATCAGCCCCACTGCCCTGGCCCCCCAGAGGGACCCCCCCTGCCACTGCTGCTCTGTAGTCTTTACTGCCTCCTTGCCCCTCCTCAGCTAGCTCTCTAGTCCCATCACCATCTGCCTCCCCTTCACCATATCTACAAAGCTCACCCTCCCACTTCTCTGTCCTCCAACACTACCCCCTCCTCTTTCATATCCTTCTGCCAACAGGCTCCTTATACTTCTCCCCAAGCCAGGGCCTCTCCCTACATATTGCCAGTGAAATGTACTTGGGCCTCTCTGCTTAGTACATACCTCAGGATACTCATTGCTCACTATGTTACTAGTATTATTTCTCCAAAAACTGTATTGTGAGTGTTGTCAGAAGGTTGTATAATCTGAATATTACTTGGGAAAAATATTGGTAAGGTTGATGGTAACTTGGGCAGATCTGATAAATGAAGGAGAGATGGGGGATTGGTATATACAGTGGACCAGATTAGAGGTGAAGGAGCTGAAGGATATATTGCAGCAAGAAGAGGACTTACAGATTAAGGGCATAGTGGCCCAGCTGCAGTAGTTGAGATTGGAGGAGGGGGAAAGACCTACTAAGTTTTTGTTGTGACTACTATAGGTGAGGAGAGTTTGGCATCAGTGGGAGGAGGTCTTGAATGAGGATAGAGAGTTGGTTGTTGAGAAACTAGTAATTCTGAACCAGTTGAGCAGAGGGTGGAGATATTTGTAGAGTGAGGAGAATGGAGGAGAGGGGGTACTGGACATTGACAGATACTTGGAGAAATGGTAGTCTGATCTAGTGGAAGACTTAGGTGATCTTGGTACTGTTGCTCAAGGGGAGGAGATTCAGCAGGTTCTGATGATGATGAGCTCTGGGACTACACCAGGAGAGAATGTCTTACAGTGGAATTTCTGGAAAAATATAGCAGAAGTTGAGTTGGTTCTAGAGGAAATGATGGAAATATACAATAAAGTAATTGTCTCTAGGCATAGATTGGAGGGCAGAGCTTGGGACTTGTGGCTCTGCTGTTTAAGAATAAAGAGAGGAGGGAGGAGTAGAAGAATTAGAGGCCAATCATACTTCTGAATATAGATTATAAGCTGGTCATAAAGGTACTGGTGGCTAGGCTGTAGAGAGTGGCTCAATAGGTTCTGGGGACTGAGCAGAGGAGATTTATAGGGAGATGTCTAATCAGAGATAGGACAGCCTGGGTGTATAGAGTTATTGAGAGTGCTTATACTGTTGGAGTAGATGGATGGCTGATTTTCTTAGACCAGGAGAAAACCTATGACAGAGTTCAGTAAGTGTGGTTGGAAAGAGTACTAAAGTGTATTAGAGTCCTCCCAGGGGTCTGGTGGACCTTGGTCAGTTTGCTGAAAGGGAGTTGGGCAGTAATTATAGTAAATAGGTATAGAGGGGTTTCCTTCCCCCTGGACAGAAGAGTGCCACAGAGGGATCTACTGTCACCAATTCTGTATACATTGTTCTTGGAGCCTCTTTTGGATAGAATAAGACAAAAGATAGGAGGATTGTATATTCTGAGAGTTAACTGGAAGATGGGGGCCTTCACTAACAATATAGTGGTCAAGTTGGGGTCAGCTGAGAATGTTGTTGTACTGAAAGGTACAGTAGAGTTATATGAGGAGTGCTTGGATACTAAGCTCAATTGGTATAAGTGTGAGACCTTGGTATTGGGTGGAGAGATACATAGTAGGTGGGGATATAATTGGAACAATTGTCTCTACAGGAGAAGCTATTCACTATCTGGGAATTTACTTTACAGTATATGGCTCCTTACTACTATATGGATAGTGGGAGCAGGATCTGGTATAGTGGAAAAGTATGCTCTTGGGATGCAGTGGTCACTATATTTCTCTGGCAGGAAGGGTGATGGTGCTGAATATATACTAGTTGCCTAAGCTATAGTATCTGGAGTACCACTTGGACTTTCTGGTATAGGTGGTCAAGTGATTGCTAAAGATGGCCAAGACCTGAATATAGACAGAGCAATGAAGTCAGATTGATTGAAAGGTATTGACCTGGCCAGTGGACTGAGGAGACCTGAGTCTGGTGGATTTTCCCAAGCATCTTTACTACTTGAGAATATAGTGGTTGAAGCAAGTAAGTGAGTTGAGGAGTAGAGAGTGAGTTCTCCTCATGCAGAGAATATAGGAAGCTTGGTTCTCCCCCCATAGTGTGACTGGGGATCTTCTTTCTCTGGTGGCTTTGGAGGGGAGTCAGAGGATATAGTATAGGAGATTCTAATAGGAAGTGACTGATGGAGCATACTATATTGGTCTCTAATGACAGCATGATAAGGGGGAGGAGAAATGAGAACTCCAGATGTAGAGGTGGGACTGCCTTCTATTGGGTGAGACATCAGTAGATAACTTCTGCTTGAAGAATAGTATAGAGTATCTTCAGGGACATAGGAGAGATCTGTGATCCAAGGTGTGGCAGAGAGTGGGGATTGGTGAGAAGTGAGACTGGAATATCATTTGGCTATAGAGTAAGCAGGTGGTGAGATAGATCCTCTCCAAGTTCTGGGTGGTATGGTGGAGAGTTCTATGGTATAATATAATATTGAACTATTGGATAGGCTACTTAGTAGAAGGAGATACCCAGGAGTATGAGGAGTTTCTGAATATCAGATAAGATGAAGAGGTGGTACAGACTCCTGAACATTGGCTGAGAGAGTGTGAGGTAATGGGGGATTTTTGGAGTGAGATTGAGATATAGCTGGGGGTATGTCCACCAGGGTTGGTAGCAGGTGAGAGATAAGATGACCTCTGGAGGTGGGGGTTTGGGAGATGAGTGGCTAATATTAGAATAGGTACTGGTGATTTGGGTCAGACTTGCTGGATATTGACTTTCTGTATTTGAAGAGAGTCAATGATTGATATTGGGGTTGAGAGTAACTAGATAGAAGTAGCTGATGACAGATATATTGAATGGGTGGTAGAGAGGTAAGAGTGCTGGTGGGGAGTATTGAAGGTAATTGGTGGAGATAATCTGTAGAAAGAGTAGGGAGAGGATTGAGATAGTAGGGGGTTGGTAGTGTTTCAGAGAAATGGGGAGAGGAGGAGGAAGTTTCTGAGAGAGATTGGGTAAGGAGCTTATTTGTATTAGTAGTACATCATAGATAGTAGTTTGAGAAAAAAAGAGAAACATACTACCTCTAAGAGAATGAATGATTCCAAAGATCAATATATCTAACTAGAGTACAAAGCTTGGAGATTGAGAAGATGAATCACTCTTGCTACTCAAAACTATCAAAAAAACACTACTAGTAACAAAACCCACCAAGTAAGGAAATGCTACCACAGAAAATATTAGAATGCTATCAGAAAACTCAAGATACAAGTTAAGACCACTTCATTCAAGATATGATTCAATTACCAGTTAATAATGTTTTGGAAAATCATCATAAAACTTCAGAAAGAGAATGAAGGTAGCAAAGAAGATCTCAGCTAAGATGGTAAAGAAAATCTCAGTCAAGATAGTAAAGAAGATCTCTATAAAAAGATCTCAGTAAAGACAGTGAATTGGTGAAGATAGTAAGAGAATCTATGAATAGAATCTTAGCAGAAGTAAAGACATTGACAATGAGGTATTGATAATGAGAATAGGATATTAGTAACAGAGCAAAGAGAGAATAAACTTAACAGAGCAGTTAAAATTTTACTATATAACTGCTCTTTTAAAAATGGAACAATTTAAGATTTATATTAAGACTAGATATCCTATACAGTACCCAATCATGACTACTGAAGTCTATAACTATATCTGTACTGATATTTGGAATATTATTATTAACTAGTTTACAGTACTCTTATCTCTTATAAATATCCATAGTCTAGCACCTCTTTATTTTGTGGAAGCCTGATGGAATATCCAAAATATACTTAGTAAGGTCTACTAAATTAGAGAAATCTCAAGCTACTATCAGATTAGCTATCTCTTAGAAGATATGATTAATTACTACTGTAATACAAATATTACTAAAATGTCTTAACACTTGATATAAATACTAAAAACTCTTTATAAGTATAGTACCTTTATTTTTCATCTTTGAGTTACTATTGCTGAAATAGTTATCACTCTAACCTATGATCAAATTGATGATATGATTCAAGAACTCAATCAGAAATATATCAAGTATATCCAAACTATTGACAGATCTTTTCTGCATCCAGATGACCATATTTTGCAAATGTCTCAAGTTGGATATACTATAAAAAGATATTTATAATATAATTTAGTTTGATAATAATGAAGCAGAAGTCAATGATCTCTCTGATTCAAAGATGTCCTTTAGCTAAAAATTACTATCAACTCTGATTACTCTACAAACTTTACTGATAGACTTATAATAGTTTATAACTGTCTATGAGACCTATTGTAAGAGAGTACTTTATTAGAGTACTATTATGTAGTTCTAGAAGAGTTTTCTAGAAGTTCTGGATATTCTAAAAGATTGTTTTCTTAAGATTAAGATCAATTTTATATAGAGTATATTCTCTTTACTTATTAATTTCAAGATTAGATTGATGTCTCAATTAAAGTCATTTACCAGACTTATTCTAAGTATTTAGGATTTTCTATATTTCAAGAAGTTCAAGAAAGTAAGACCAACTTAGTTATATTGGTATATTATGGTGTTGAGATAGCTTTCTCCCAAGTTCTGGGTAGTATAGTGGCAGATGCTATAGAGAAACATCATGTTGAATTTCTATTCTGGGTATCTGGTAGAAGGTGGCCTATTAGATTGTGAGGAGTGTTATAATATAGAGCAAGTTGGGGGTTTTGTGTAGATACCAGAACATTGACTGAGAGAGTGTGAGGTTCTGGGGGACTTTTGGATAGTAGTAGAGAATTGGCTGGGTGTTAAGAGGAGGCCAGATGGAGAGTGAGGTTGCTGGGAGGATTTGAAATCTAGACTCATGAGTGGTGTAGGCAATGGTTGGCTCACTGTAGAGTGGGCTTTAGTAGTGTGGGTAGGACTGGCTAGACATTGGCTCTTTGTTTTTGAGGAGGGGTGACAGATGGGTTTGCAGGAAAAGTTGTTAAGGTGGGGGGGGTTGATGGGGGATTTGCTGACTGGGTGGTGGGTGGGTTGGAGTCGGCAGGGTAGGTAATATCACTGTCTGGTGGATGAGATCTATAAACAGAGTGGTGGGCAGATAGAGATGGTGTTAGACAAAGTGGTCTTTTATTGAGTAGGGGTGAGGGGGGGGGGGGCCCTCTAGGGAGATTGGATAGGGCTGAGCACTGTATATTATTTGGAAGATAGACAGGTATATTAATAAAGGAAGGAGTCTAAGTGACAATAATATATATATATATATTAGTATATTACTGTAAACAAACTAGAAGTGAAATCTAATATAGTACAGGTTTACTTAAGAGTAGTTTGTGGGTTATTAAGTAGGTTGATTTACTATTCATAATGTTACTATTGACTAATACTAGGAGTAGTATATATGTAAAGGAATATTTATATAGGGAAATATTCATCTGATTCTTGTCAGTATTTTTATTTGAGTTTCTGAGGTCTGGTGGAGCAGGTATTTATATTAATAGGAGACTATCTGAACTAGACTAAATATGGATATAGTACTTTAGTACTTAATGAGTAAGAATATAGTCATATAGTATAAGTGTATAAGAGATTGACTGACTGATGAGTCAGTATATAGTCATAGAGTATAAGGCTAATCTAACTATACTAATGACTGCTAAGCTATATATAGATTTAGACACTATCTGGATATTCTTCAATAAGATTACTATTAATAATATTATCTCTAATAAAGTAGTTATCTTGGAAGAGTGATTCTTGAATTATATCTCTGTTTATTTATATAGTAATATGTTGGAACAAAGTTATCATTCTACAGAATAGTATCATTTATTTCATATGCTAGATATGGTATTGGTAGATAGAGAAGAGATATGTTGTCTTTACTTTTATCAGATTCACTATCAGTATACTTTCAGTAGATTATGAAACTATGTATTGTAGGATTATAATTGGCTAGTGGTTATTCTTTATATTGCTAATACTTGAGAAGTGAGATTGTTAATTCTATCTCAGGGGTTGTCTGGAGGTATAGGTTGTGTTCTCCTGTTTTTTTATTATAGTTAAAGTAATTGTATATAATATAAGTCAGTACTCATATCAGTGGTCATTATTCCAATAGGTCTTATAGATAGTTATAAACTGTTGTAAGTTTATCAGTAGAGTTGATAGAGTAATCAGAGTTGGTAGAGATTCTTAGCTAGAGGTCATTATTAGTGTTAGAGGAGTTATTGTCTTCTACTTTAATATTGTCAAACTGGATTATATTATAAATATCCTTCATAGTATATCCAACTAAAGGCATTTGCAGAATGTGGTCATTTGGGTATAAAAAGAGTCTATCTGTGATTTAGGTATACTTAATATATTTTTAGTTAAGTTCTTACACCATATTATCAATTTGGTTATAGGTCAGGATGATAACTATTTCAGCAGTAGTGACTTAGAAATAGGAAATAAAGGTGCTATACTTATAAAAGAGTTCTCAGTATTTGCAGATGATGAGTTTCTGATATTGAGAAAATTCAGTAATATTTATATTATAGTAGTAATTAACCATATCTTTTAGGAGATAGCCAATTTAATAGTAGCTTGAGATTTGTTTAATTTGGTGAATTCTGTTAAGTATGTTTAGGGCATTCCATTATAATTTTACAAAGTAGAGGAGTGCTAAGCTTTGGATATTCATGAGAAGCAAAGGTGCTGTAGCTTGATTGACAATGGTATTCCAAATATCTTTTTTTTTTTTTTTTTTTTTTTTTTTTTTTTTTTTTTTTTTTTTTTTTTTTTTTTTTTTATAGTCACTTGGACTCTGTCTTTATTACTAGTCTATGAATAAGTATACAGTATCACCACCCACTACCCAATCCCCATAGGGGAGCCCCTCTCTATTTTCTCATGAATGAAGATCACTTTCTCACTAACTACTCCAACTCTCCCCCCACTCTGTCCACAGATTTTCTCCACCAAGCAGTGCCTCTGACCACCCTGCAGCCCCAACCAAGCCACCAGCCTGTCAAGGTGTCTTCCATAAGACTACACCACTGCAACAACCAGTCTCCCAAGCTCTGTCTCCTCTCGTCCTCAAAAACAAATAGCCAGTGACTGGCCAGCCCCACCCAAATGACCAAAGCCCAGCCTAAGGTAAGCCACTTCTTTCCTACCCCCCCTATCAATCGATCCCTCAAGTCCTCCCACCACCCCTGCACTTCATCTCCCCTACACCTTACCCCCAATTGATCCCCAATAGCCTGCCAAAAGTCCCCCAGCACCTCACACTCTCCTGGCCAATATTCCAGCATCTATACATAATCCCCTTCCTGCTCTACATTATGGCACTCCTCACAGTCAAAGCAACCCCCTATGATAAGGTGACCCAAGCAGAAGTTGAGCATTACATTCCTTCTCAGCATGTGCCACCAGACCACCCAGTACTTCAGTGGTATCCACTTTCTTACTTCAGTACTCCAGGTCCAAACACTTTTTTTTT
>RBNI01002464.1:0-18426 GCA_003990745.1 Jimgerdemannia flammicorona | reverse complement strand
TTTGAGAGGCCTTTACTCATTCCTGCTATCATTCTCTCACCCTCTCTCACTCTCTATTTCTTGCAGCTCATCTTCTACACTGTCCCATACTCCCTACTCAAGGTGTATTGCACATATTCTCCATGCTTTTTTTATTTTTAAGGGGCCTTTACTCTTGCTCATTCTCTCATTCTCTTGCTCTCTATTTCTTGCAACTCAGCTTCCATATACCTCACTGCCTGAAAAAGTTGCACCCTTCTGACATACTCATTTTTGGTATGTTACATTTATTCTTAATATTAGCTTCTCACTACAAAGATGCTTGCTGCAAAGATACTTACTTGTCTATGTAGGTAATTTGAAGACTATTTGGGGGATATCCCCTGATCTGTGTCAAAAATATCCTCTCTCTTTCCTGAGGAGGACCTCTTGCAGCCTGTCTTTCTTATCCAGAAGACTAGGTGAGGTGGAAGGCCAATTGAGGGAGTATCTCTTGATTTGTACTGGTGATGTCCTTTCTCTTCAGAGGAGGACCTCTCTCAGCCAGCTTTCCATATCTTTGGAGGACCCTGTATCTCAAGAAAATCAGAGGAGATTAATCAGAGAGGTGTCCTCTGATTTATGCTGGCTATATCCTCTCTTCTTGGAGGAGAACCTCTTTCAGCTGGTCTCCAGTATCTTTTTGTAATAGGCAGGCAGGCTGGCCAGCTGCCGATGTAGCCCTATGCTAGCTAGAGACCCCTGGTAGTCAGTCTTGGCCATCTTGCTATAACTGGAGGCTAAGATATCCTCTTGCTTCAGCTATGAACTAGGCTCCTACATCCTTGTATATATTTTTATTCTGCCACTGACAATCTACTCTTCTATACTATGTCAGTTTCCTCTAGAATATTTTTGTGAAATGGAGGAAGATTTTGTCCCTGTTGACTTTGACTTGGACAAATTACTAACTGCTTCAAGATAGGAATTGGAGGCTGCTTTGTCGACACTAGCTATTCTTTCATCAAGTAGAGTTATCCCAGGACTTGATTTTGGAAAACCTTTGGAATGTGATATTTTTGAAAAGTTTTTAGGCTTACTAGCTTATATGATTGATACAAAATGAGGAATTGATACACTTCAGGAGGTACGTATTTAGAAGTTCTTATCATGAGGAATTGGCTGAATTGTGGCATTTATATTTTTTTGAGAGTTCTCCTTTGATGGGTTTGAAGATATATAATCAAATTTTTCAATATCTTCCTGCTATTCAGATAAGTTGCTTAGAATTCTGAGTATTTTTTTTTTTTTTTTTAAGAAATGAATCTCACCAAACTTAGATTACTAAAAAAATTATTTTGCTTTTTAGAAGGCAAAGAAGGATCAATGCAAAGTATAATTGACAGATTTTTTGGATCAGTAATGACAATATTGGGAAGATCAATAAAACCTCAAGGCCAAATTTATCCAGACTCAATTTCATATTCCAAGTCTTCATGATTTTGAAATATTGAAAATTCTGAGACTTGATCTTCCAGCTAGGCAGACAACAACACTTTATACACAGAATTTGGAAGAAGTTGGACATCAGTATTCTGTCAAGTCTTCAGAAAAAGGATGTCAAAATTAATTTTGAACTACAACATTTTTGGAGTCTTCTATCTTACCAGCTAGCATCCTAAATTCACATTGTAATTATATTCTTCTGGATGTTGATACAGAGGAAGTTGTTCTAGTAGTTTGGAGAGGAATGTTGAGAGATCAAGCAAGCCAAGTTTTGACAAATGTTTGTGAGGAGGCTTTCAAAGTTCGGAAAGCTGGATTGCATGGTAAAGCTCAAGCAGAGACTGGATCTTATATGTCAGCTGGCTACACTTTGACCTATGCTGGTAGAATGCATTGTTGTATTGTATCTCTCAACAATTTTAAACTACAAATTGGACAAGATAAATGAGAGGAACACAAAATAGCTATTATAGAGATGGCTTCGCTTCTCTTTAATACTTCTTGTCAGATGTGGTGGCAAATTCCCCTACTTTACTCAATTTTTGAACAATTCAATACTCCTTATTGTCTATCTCCTAAAAAAATTTTGGCATCCTTGGCATCTTTGGTATCCTCAACTTCAGTATCAGAATTCTCAACTTTGTCACCAGTATCTACTTCAGCTTTGAAATTATCTGGAATTGATGGAGGTCAGATGAATCAGAGTCAATCTAAGATACATTTTAGACTTGGTGGATTTCAGTTTGAGCAAAATATAGTGAAAGTCAGCAACATATTTTTTGGACAATGTACAAGTTCTCCTACTCACACTGATCAAGATGTAATATCTATTTTACTTTATATTGTCAAACATAAAGGACAATATACTTCAAAATCTAGAGGCTTGTTCTATAATCTGGCTTATGGCATTGGAGTTCTGCTAGAGTTAAATATGATGATGGTATTTTACTTAAATCAACTACATAGTTTGATAGTGATTAGAGATGAAGAAGTTCTAAATAGCTTATCAATGAGTATTTATCATAAAACTTTGAAAGCTGTGAGCTATTATAATAAATTTTTTGGAAATTTGGGAGAGCAAAAAAATCTATAGATATTTTGAATATTTGGTTATTGTTTTTTATATTGTATCTTAGTTTTTGAATATTTAATATATGGAGAGTTTTTTTGCTTCAAAGGAATTGCTCTTTTTGGTGAGCTCCTTAATTTATACTGGCTGGTTCCTAATATAGTTTATCACATAAAGAATTCAGGTCAACCTGAATTCATCATATGATAAATTTGAACTGATCCAAATTTATCACATAATAAATTTGAACTAGTTCAAATTCATTATGGGACAAATTTGAACTAATTCAAATTTATCATAAGACAAATTCGAACTAACTCAAACTAGTTACGTGGTTGGTAAATTTGAATCAGGTTTGAATTTCCCTGACTCAATCAGAGCACTAATGGTGGGTAGGGCCTGGTTCTCTCAGTCAAGATGAGTAAAGAACTTATATATGAGATGAGAGAAGACCCCCAATACCCCACTACTCAAGCCTGTAGACCTTGATCACATTGCTGTATCAGCTCTCAGTTCTAGTTGAGTGTAGCTAAGATACCTAAAATAGGTAGTCTTGGATCCCCTGACCTCTCCCAATGACTGGGGCCCAATCTGCCAAATTGCCAAAAGAAGCTGAGAGTGACACCTATTATCTAACTACCTGCACTAATCAAAAGGCTCCACCAAAGCAATACTTGTCTCAGTCCTGATGACCACCCCCAGCCTGGCACTCTACTGGTTCACCATTATCATCCTTCCTCTTATCTGTGATGGCTATCTCCTCTTCCATCCTGATAACACCCCAAAAACAGTCACCTACACTAGAACCATGCTCACTAGGAAGCTCACCAAAGCCAGAGAGCCCCACTACAGGTACTGAGGACCTGCAGGTAATCTATATTAGGTACTTGATGCCTAACGTCAGCCAACTCCCTATATAGCCTGAGATACACCAAGACAGTACCATGTTGGTGAAAAAGAAAAGGTACTACACTAAAATAGATATACTCCAGATGTAGCTAAAGGTACTAGAAACTATGAAAAAGTGGAGAAGACACTGATCTGATACCAATAAAGAGGTAACTCATTACCATTACCTTCCTCCCACTACTCTGCAATAGGTACAGCAAACCAACCCAAGATAGAGGGGGTAATAATTGTGGAAAGTGGACTTGGAAGGTTATCTACCAAATCATTGTAACTGGTAAGGTAGCAGAGAAAGAAGTGATAGTATCACTAGTAGTCTAGTATATATATTATTGTCAGTAGCTCTTTCTTATAGATGGTTAGCTTTATTTAACTGGAAATAACTTATAGGACTCAAAGGTAATAAGCAATATCTTTTTCCATTATCTTATAACAAGACTGCTCTAATGGCAAAATTTAATACATTAGTAATAATAGTGAATTTCAGACTTAGATCTATATTATATAGGACTAGAATATAGGTTAGATAGTTTTGAGTTCTTGAAAAACTTATTGACAAAAGAAATCTCAGATATAGAGTACATATGTATATAGTGATCAGAGTGAGGGTCTTTTTCATGAGATTAGTTAGTAACTTAGCAATATCAGAGAAGTTTCTGATAAAGTAATAATAGTAGCTAGCTAGACCAAGAAAGGACTAGAGTTTTGAGAGATTTGATAAAATAGATCATTTTTAAATTACCTCTATCTTGTATAAATCTACTTAAATTTCTTATATAAAGACAATATAGCTAAGATATTCAACTTGTTCTTTAACGAATTTATATTTCTTAAGCTTTATATATAGTTTATATTTTTGCAGAATTTCCAGAACTATTTGGATATATTTCAGATATTCTTCTTTAATTATACTAAAGATCTGAATATTATTAAAATATACTAAATATATCAATAGAAAGATAAATAGTTAGTTCTTGAATGAGAATCTAGAATATAATAGATATATTAGTAAGACCAAATGCTATTACTAAAAATTCATAGAGTCTAAAAGAGATTATAAATATAGTTTTGAGAATATTTTCTAACTTGAATTAGATTTGGTAGTAATCTGATATAAGGTTAAGCTTGGTGAAGTACTTGATATTCTTAAGAGCATTAAAAATTTAATCAATTAAGGATAGTAGATACATATCAGTTCTTAACTATAAGCTTATTAAGTATATAGTATTTTCAGCTCCTTTCTCCGCTACCTTACCAGTTACAAGGTTTGGTAGGTGACCTTCCAAGTCCCCTTTCCCCTATTATTACCCCCTCTACCTTGGGTTGGTTTGCTGTGCCTGCAGGGGCATAGTGGGAGGAGGGCAATGGTGATGAGTTGCCCCTTTATTGGTGTCGGATCAGTGCTTCCTCCTCTTTTTCGCAGATTCTGGTGCCTTCGGCTGCATCTGAGGTGTACCCGTTTTGGTGCGGCGCCTTCTTCCTTTTGCTGTCACCAACAAGGAGTTGTCTCGGTGTATCTCGGGCTACATAGGGAGTCGGCCAACCTTGGACATCAAGTGCTCAGTGTAGGTTACCTGCAGGTCCTCGGTGCCTGTGGTGGGGCCCTCTGGCTTTGGTGAGCTTCCCAGCGAGCACAGTTCTGGCATAGGTGACTGCTTTTCGGGTGTTGTCGGGATAGGAGGGGAGATGGCCGTCACAGATAGGAGGAAGGGTGATAATGGTGAACCAATAGGGTGCCAGGCTGGGGGCAGTTGTCAGGGCTGAGACAGGTGCTGCTTTGGTGGGGCCTTTTGATTAGTGTGGTATAGTTAGGTGGTAGGTATCACTCTCGGCTTCTTTTGGCAGGTAGCAGGGTGAGGCCCCAGTCATCAGGGGGAGTCGGGGGGCCCGAGGCTACCCATTTCAGGTATCTTGGCTGCACTCAACTGGAACCAGAAGCTGACATGGTAACGTGATCGAGGCCCGCAGGCTTGAGTAGTGGAGTATTGGGGATTTCCTCCTGCCTCACGTATAAGTCCTCTACTCACCTCGACTGGGAGAACCAGGCCCTACCCACCATGTTGTACTTTGATGAGGGTTTTTCTTTGCCTGTTATTCTCTTTGGGGTGGCAGGGACTATTCTATTCAGCTTGAGTGTGGCCTTGTACATACATTGGGTTCTCGGGCATGTGCTTTCAGTCATTAGCATATGGTTGGGTTCCCCTGGTGATAGGGAGAGCATAGTGTGCAGAATGAGGTGCGGGCCAACATAGGCCCTGCTGCGCCTGGCATGGTCGAGCTGCTGGATAATAGCTAGCCTAGGTTAATGGGAGGACAGTGCTTGGTGGGTGGTGGGGGAGGGTTTTGGCCTATATAGTCTAGGTTCCCTTCCAATAAAAATCTGTGGGACATGAGTCCGTTAAAAAAAAAAAAAAAAAAAAAAAAAAAAAAAAAAAAAGAGATTTCTCAAATCTAGTGAAAATAGCATAAGACTATTTAGCCATTCCAGAAACAAGTACTCTAATTGAGAGAATCTTTTCTAATGGTAGGGATCTTGTATTACTTAAACAAGGTACTTTAAAACTGAAAAAAATTTGGGAATGTATGTATTTAAAGATATGGCAATCAGCCTAGTGCTAGCCAACCTTAAAATCTTAAAATATAACTATTTTTATATAATTAAATTGAAATACTTATCATAAAATCCCTCTGATATAGCACTTTGAAAGCAGGTATTTAAAAGCTTAAAATATGGCAGGCACTTTAAAAGCAAGTACTTCAAAAGCTTAAGATATAGTGGGTACTTTGAAAGCAGGACAGATATTATCAGAGTGGATACTTTAAAAGTAGGGTGGATGTTGTCAGAGTACCATAAATGTGGTCATGGGTCATGAGAATCATGATGAGAGTTGTATTGAGAACAGAAAGCTTAAGATATGATAAGCACTTTGAAAGTGGGTGATTTGAAAGCTTAAGATATAGTAGACATAGGTACTTCAAAAGTATGGATACTTTGTAAAAGTAGGCACTTTGAAAGCTTAAGATATAGTAGACATGGGTACTTCAAAAGTATGGATACTTTGTAAAAGCAGGTACTTTGAAAGCTTAAGATATAGCAGGAACTCCAATCTAAAATATATAAATAAGTGCTTCTGATGTGAAAATTTCTATAAAAAAAAAAAAAAAAAAAAATATCCTCTTTCTCTCTCTATATCAATCTTCATATACTTATTAAAGATCTTACCAGAGTATTGCAGAAAATGAATCAGAGAATCCATAAAGTCTCCAGCCAGCTCAATGAAGGAAATAAGTCTAGAGTTGAATGTAAGAAAATAAAAATAAAGATTACTGAGGTGATTCAAGAATTCGATCTAGATATAGATGAAGTATTTGAGGCTAAATCTACTGTCACCACTATCAATCTAGACATAGATGAAGTATTCAAGGCTGAACCCACTGTTACTGCTACTGCTGCCCCAAACACTACTGCTACTATTGCTGCTACTACCATAGTCCCCAATACTGCCATAGCCCCCAATGCTACTATAGCCCCCAATACTGCCATAGTCCCCAATGCTGCCATAGCCCCCAATGCTACTATAGCCCCCAATGCTGCCATAGCCCCCAATGCTGCTGTAGCCCCCAATGCTATCATAGCTCCCAATGCTGCCATAGCCCCCAATACTGCTGTAGCCCCAATACTGCTACTGTCATAGCCCCTAATATTGCTACTGCCATAGCTCCCAATACTGCTGCTACCATAGCCCCCAATACTGCTGCCCCCAATGCTACTGCCATTGATATTTCAGACTTAGACATTGAAGTGAAGAATGATATACTTGTCAATGCTACTGCTATTGAGATTTCAGATTCAGACATTGAAGTGGAGATTGATAATATATTTGAAATTTCTAACAATAATACTCCAGACATTGTAATTTTGAGTAATGAGGAGGTTCTGGTTCCAAAAAGAGATCATCTATATACCAGTTGCTACAATTGTAGGTAATATAAAAAGAAATATAGTATAATATCTTGAATCTGTCAGAAGATCAACCCCTTGACTCCAAATCTATCTCTCTAAAAAAGAGCATACAATAACACTTGTCAGGCAGTAGTAGCTAGATATAAGAGAAATTATTAATAGCCTATATTGTTGATAGCCTAGCCTATGTTATAATCAATAAAATTTTATGACATCATCATTCAAATAAAGCCTCCATTTGATTCAACCCTAATCAAATTGAGACTCTATTCAATTTGACTCTAATCGAATCAAGGCTTCATTCAATTTGACCCTAATTGAATTGAGGCTCTATTCAATTCAACTTTCATTTAATTTGACTTTTATTCAACTTGAAAAAATCCCAATTAGATTTTACTTTTTAGATCTCTCATTTGATTTGATTTGATTTGATTTGATTTATTTGCAAGCACTAATCTAGCTAAGTATAGATTTACTATTTCTAATAATATTTGGATTTTTACAATTTTGTAAAAGTGTTCACAATTTTGTAAACATTCTTCTGCTGAAAATACTTATGATCTGATATGGCTATTTGAGTTATTTATATAAGTTGGTATAGAAGAATAGTTCTAGTTGTCTAGTATTCTTGATAAGATATATATATGGCAAATTATAGTACCTAATTTGGATACTAGTTTGGTATATTCTCTAGTAGCTCATCATACTATTGAAAAGATATTTTATAAAACAGAATTTCAAGATATAATGAGCAGTATTTTATACTAATCAAATTTTAGAAATTCAGAAGATAAGTATGTAACTATTGGTAGGATCAACCAGATAACTATAATATTTCCTTATTTATGCAAAAAGAGCAAAAAGTGAGATCTCAGACTTTTCTCCTCTTTTAATATAGAGAGAGAACCTGATATCTAATAGTTATCTAATTATTTATTACTATTTCTTTTCTTCTTTTTTAAATAAGAAAAATAAAAGCTACTATTTGTAGGGAAAATGGGTTTTTAAAGCCCAACTAAGGGCCATATATCCTTTTTGCTTCACGCAGCATCCTTTTGCCAGTCTTTAAAGTTTTTCTAGAAATTGCTTATCAAAAAATAAATTATACTCAAAACAGAGCTAATTCTTTTTTACCAGGATTAGTACTCCCAAACAAATCAAATCAATTCAAATCAAATTGAATTGAGGGTCATTCAAATTGAATTGGTGATTTTTCAATTTGAATCAAGTTTGAATCAAATCAAATTCAAATCAAATTAAGGATCCAATTTGAACTCTATTTTTCGAAATATAATAACTTGATGAAAACATGTCCAAATTTAATTATTTTTCGCTTGTTAGATTCCTCTTATATAAAGAAATCTAACACACTAAGAATCATTAAATTTGGATGTGTTTTCGTCAAGTTATTACATTTCAAAAAATAGAGTTTGAATTGAATCTCAAATCGAATTGGACCTTTGATTCATTCGTAGCCAGGATTTCCTCCACCGAGCACAGTCACAGTCAGAATCTGACCGGATACCGTACTCAGCTTGCTTCCATGTGTTTCGTGTGCTATCATTTGCCAAAAAGGCCAAAAATACACACATTCCCGATGGCCATCATTATGGCGCGCTCATACATCGAAGTTGATCAACAAAATCCTGAACTGCTCCTTAACATTTGAGATGATACCACCGCTTCGGGCATGAGGTTATGAAGGCGATGTTGAATGACACGGCCGATCAGGGGTAGGTGGTAGAGGAGGGATTTGCATTTGACACGAGCGCACGGAATATCAAGAACTTACACTTCCTTGTTATGAATGTTGACCAGACTATTTGTGGAAGTTTCATAGATCGTGTTGTCAAGTTGCTGTCATATGGTTGGGTGAGCAAGGCATCAATGATTTGCTGGTTCACCTTGCAAGAGTTCCTCAGCCGTCTGCCCGGGAATTGATTAGAATGCTAACAATATATAAGTTCTATGTTTTCTGCAGGGACTGCCGGAACAAGGGTGGCCAGGCTAATGACGACCATCGGTATTTCAAACATCTGATAGAGGTTATTGTCTGGTGGTAAAGTGGTAAGGCCATTTGCTTTAAGCATGATCACGGTATGACTGGCTCATAGCATGTGTGATCAGAAACCTTTCGAGTCACCCTGTAAAATTCCCAGCTGGAAAACATAATTCAGACCTACATCGCCAGTCGACAGGATGACATGCCACTTACAGTTTTCGTAAAAGATTTTTGACTGCCCCAGATCCCGTGTAGATTTTCGTGAAGTTCTAAAAGGATTGTTGAAAATCAGCGAGGACATACTCTCACGCCCGTCGGAGATTACCCTCAGAATGAAAATTGTCAACAACCAGCATCTGCGATCTGGGCGACATTCATGCGTCACCCCAAGCATTGGTTAGAAAACGGTCACGGTGGCGGTTACAAAAAGTTTTTTTTTCTAAGTTCTCAATCGCCTTTTCGCTGCTATGTCCAAGACATTTCTTCGACTCCCTCAAGGTCCGATAACTGCGGATAGGTAAGTGCGTGTTACGAAGCTTGCTTTGCCAAAATCTTCCAGTGCTTGATGCGTGTGCATTGTAGATTGCCCTTGCAGATCGGTTCACAAGTTTCGCCGAGTCGCTACAATACCTACATTCTTAACCGTGAATCACCGGGATACAAGTTCGAGTGGAAAGCCAATGGCAGCGTGTTCGTCGTAGATATGCCTCGCCCCACACACGAATTTGTTGTTTGTATGTTACAAAGATGTTTCAATGTCCCCAATGGCGCTACAATTTTTGATCCTCCCATCACAACTTTGGGACAACCATGTAAGAGGATTTCCTGCAATACTTTTGATTCATGGTTTGTATATGATCTTTAACAATCCTTACGTCCTTTCCCTAGATTATGACGAACCCGGGGGAAGTGGAATCCTCGTCGCCCCGGATATTGCAGTTGTGCCGTTATGTGATCTCGTACAAGGTCCCACCATGCCGTATCCTGGCCCCCCCCCCGGCGACATAGATGTGAGTTTCATTGCACACTACCGTGGTTGTTTTGAAAATGACATCTAATATTAATTATTTGTAGGGAAATCCACATGCACGGGTCATATGTGAGGTTGCTCTTCATCAAGACACTCAAGATTGGGAACTCAAATGTCAGAACTGGCTGCGGCAGCAGTACGTGCGCTACGTTTTCGGCATCAAAATTCACGGGATGAGGGACGCGCAGAACGCGCAAGGTCAAAACCATCGCTCTATGACTGTAAGTCTTCAACGGTTGCTTTTATGCTTTAAATCTAGAATATCCGAAAAAACATTTTTTAATATTAGGCAAAGCTCTGGAGGCAAGGCGCGCCGCCACCGGGATACATTGAGGTGAAGCTAAGGTATTTTATTATAAATTAATTGCGATCGAATTTCGGAAGCTTACAGGTTTTTTTTTTTTTTTTTCTCCAAACTTTGAAGTGGGATTTCGGTACAGTACAGAGGCATTCGCAAACTCTCACCAATTGTAATGCCGCCGGACTTCCTGCGTTTCAAGTCCAAATTCCTACAAGCGAAATATTTTGGGACCCCCCAATCCTGGCGGGGGTTCCCATTGTTCTTGGATATAACGCGGTGGCCCCTCCGGCTTTGACAATAGCCAACGTCAACATAGATCTGTACCGAATTCAACAGTTAGTTTTGCGCTCACAGCTTAATCATTGAAAACAGGGGTCTTCAAGTCTTCATTCTATCGGGGTCATTCGATCAAGGAATAATTGCATTGTTGCAGTATATTTGCTTTCCACCCACCCTCGGCGAAACATTCCGTTTTCACGATTACACAGTCCCTTTTCAATAGCTTTGAAATTACTTCGTTGTGTGTAAATGTTAAAAATAGGATTTCAATAACATAAATTAGCATCGTGTATGTCGCGTATGTCCCAGCAATATGGGCTGCGACTGTATTCCGAGACCTTACTACTTGCGTTAGCCAAAGTCAAGCACCACCATATTTGTTATTTATGGCGTATACATTCCTTTCATACCGACTATTAAAATAGATGTTCTAGAAATGTCATTTTTTCACGTATTTGTGATTCCATTGACCTTTTGTTGATTGCCATCGAGAAAACGATAAAATAGACAACCACGGAATGAGGTGGTGGATACGCGGGAGGACGACCAATAGCCCATATGCGCCTTACTGTGTTTGTCATGGCGTTGACATCTTTGTCAAGCAAATAACTCTCAAACACTCTCTACGACCGTGCCAAGCAGCTTAACGATGGCAAATGACGGTGGACTCCGTTCCCGTCTTGCCTGCCCGAATGCCACTGTGGAAGGGAGGGTGGTATGACAGATCGTGAATTTGCAGAATTGTGCTGAAAACCGAACTGACGGTTTGTCTATTCGGCACTAAAAAAAACGGAAGGTGTGTATATGCGTATGTTGCAAAGTGCTACGAGAGGAATCGTCCAGTGTGCCATTTAAATTTAGGTACGGTGCAAGAATATCGCGCAATTTCTTTTTTTTTTTTATGCTCCCACGCAATATCATTTATTCTGGTTGGTATATTCTAGCGTTATATTCCTTGACACATCGAGCGATTCAATCTATAGACAGGATCGGCCATCAGAGCGTCTTACCATTTCAATAATAGCAACAAGGATAAAGATTAATCAAATTTCATTTCCATCCCACATTCCACATAGTGAAATATCACTGTTTGGATTTTAACTTTGCAAAAACTGCTATCATATAATATCTACTATTCATCAATAATTTTTTGTGATAATCACTCTATTCCACGTCTTTGCGCCGAACCTGCGTTGCGGTAACGCGTTTGGCGTTCGCATTATTAGGCAAACGGCCGGATTTGCACCGAAAAATAGTAAGTTAGTTTGATGAGATTTAATGGAAGGCCAGTTACTTAAAATCATTTTAAATCAACAAACGAATTGCCTGAATAATACATTGTAATCTAACATGCCAATTAGCAACAATATTACGAAGACTAATATGGGTGCAGTATGATGCCATCATAGGAAGAAGCCATGTACACGTCAAGAGCTACAGAACTGGAATATTTCATTAGAATTATTTGATATATTACATGTATCAGCAGTGAATGAAGTAAAGGAACTCAGGATTGAGATTGAGGAATCAAAGAGAAGGAATACAAGGCTGCCAGCTCAATAGAAGAAAATTACAAGGTTGGGAAGCTATGTAGTTTAGCTTGAGCCTCTAGTTACTTTGTCAAAAAGTAACAAAATATTCAATAGTTTCTAGTATCCTTGTGGGGTTTTAGTAGTGTGACAAGCAAATAATATAGTATAGCTAGATAATGTAAATATTTAGCCTAGCATAGTTACTACCATCTAGTTACTTATATGTAATACTACTTATAATTAGCTAAGATACTAATCAGAGTTATTTACCTATATCTCTGTAGATATATATGTCTCTGAGGACATACTGTATCCCTACAGATATATTATATCTCAATAGATATACTCAAAAATTACTAAGAATAGTAAATCTATAGTTAGCTATATAGCAACTAGATAGTAACTAACTTATATAAAATATCTCAGAAATAAGAGTGAATAAACCTTAGTCTGAAAAGTTTAAAAGCAAAAACCAAGTCTGCCTACTATACTTTGAGAGATATACCTACCAAAAGTTACTTGATCTAAGAAAAGAATTGCAATACTTAGGAGAAACACCTGTTCTAAAGTTACTACTAGAAGATTGTAAGCTTACTTTCTACTCTGGTCTACTTTTTGATATAAAGCTTTGAAGAGAAACCTACTGCTTAAAAAAAAGTCACTATTTTTAAAAGAAATTCATTATATTTTAATTCACTTACCAGATAAGCTAGAAGAGAAGTTTGCCAATTTAGAAAGAATCTATATTATCTACTATTTTTAAGTAATTTGCTGATTTATAAAGAATTCACACTAATTAAATTATTTGTCAAATTGAGTTATCTACTAAATTTGTCAGTTTACCACTTATTAAAGAATACTACTAAGACTGTTATACTAGAATTCACATACTTTTAGAGATTACTAAATTACCAGATTGTTTTACATAAGAAAATCTATTATACTATATAGAGATTATTATATAGAAATCAGAAGCATATCTCTTTGACTGTTTTGCATCTATATTTAGAGGCAAGATTTTAAAAGTTTATAACTTTTAAAATCATAATAGCTTTTAAAAAAAAAAATTGGTAAAAATTTTATAAAAAAATTTTTTTTTTTAAAAAAATTGAGATATATTTTTAACAGAAAAACAATGTTTCAAAAAATCATTTTTTTCAAACTTTAATTTGTCTGCTAAATGATTTTAAAAGATGATTCTATAGTCAAAGGGATAAGAAAACCCACATTATCCAAAATTACTACTATATCTAAAAAAAACTATTCTAATAAGGAAATTTTTCAGAATTGACTACTGTATCTAAATTTGACTATTATACTACTAAATACTAATAAGAATATTAAGAAATCATAGAAAATTTTGTTACTTTTTAACAAAGTAACTAGGAGCTCAAGCTAAACTATATCAACTCTCAATCTTGTAATTTGTCTCTATTGAGTCAGTATGTTATATTTGAGGGCTCAACTGAGAAGATTTCAAAATCTATATAACTTTTTAGCTTATAAGAACCCATAGTCAAACTAAATATATTTGATATAATATCAATCTCTACTATTACAGAAGAATCAGTTATTACCAGCATTTGGACAAAAAGAGAAGTAATTATCTCAAGACTTGCCAATTACCCAATATTAGAAGATTCCAACCAGAAGTCAGTATAGTACAGAATTTCCAACCAGTACTCACAGAGTTACTCCCAGATCAACCAGATTAGCTAAATCAACTAGATAATACTGATAGTCCTATTAGAAACTTTGACAAGCTTACATAATACCTTGAGGACCTCATTGTATAAGTCTGACTTTCTGCAGAAGCTCTACTAATTTCACTCATTGAATCTCTACCACCAATAGTTACCAAATTAGAAGAATAAGGAGAAGCTTCTTTATAGATATTCAGATCTATTACACCTTATCTAAGATTAATAACACCATCTTCAGGATATCCAAGTATTCCAAACTCTAGTAATAATTCAGAAAGTAAACCAGAATCAGAATTGGAATCAGAACTAGAACTAGAAGACAGTGATGATGAAATGTCTAATTTAATACCAACCTTTACAAGATATCCAGATGAAGATCTAAGAGAATTTCTCAATAAAATTGAAGGAATAGCAGCTCTGAAGAATCTCTCTACTGAAAGAAAAATTACCATTTATAAGGCCTAGCTCAGAGAACCAGCTAGTATATATTTATATAGAGATATTAGAGAACAAAAGACAAAAATCCTCATTGATATAGAAGTTGCTATCTGTATCATTAGTAAATAATTTCTAGACACACTTCAATGGCTTATTGATAGACTATTCAACTTTAATATTATAGTAGCAGATAGAATCCAAACTCAACCCCTTGGAGAAGTATAAAATATCACTATCACTCTGAGATACATTTAGTTTTCTATTCTAAAAACTATTGTCACTAAAACTATCACCTATAATATAGTCCTTGATACTAACTGAATAAAGGAAATGAATATGGTTATTAATATTAGTCAACAGATACTTAAATTTGACTATAGAGAAAAGAAGTATAGAATTAAGATACATATACTTCCTCTTGACTCCCTCTAGTTTCTTCAAGAACTTTACTAAAGCTGTACTAGCTATCTGCTTCAAAATCAATCTCAGTACTATCTTTATCATTACTGCTAATCTCTGAAAGTAAAATATGATGACAAATACTAAGATTGACTTCTTGAGTAATAGTACTACGATCAGGCCCATTATATTATCTACCAGGTTCTCTTTTCTATTTTGGTCCACATTCTTAGTCCCACTATCAGCTATCATATCTAGATTTTTTTTTTTTCAGATTCTCAGTCATACTACCATCAGCAGTCCCACCTCTGCCCTTAGCTACAACTCCTCCAGCCCCTATATCAGCTCTGTTAGCCAATATCTTATCAGTCTTTCCAACACTTACTAATGCTCTCCCATTAGTTCTGCTATTAGCCATATCTTCTAGCTACTCTCCAGCCTTTACTTTCTTAGCAAAACTCATCTGCCTCTGTCTTCTACTACTTTCTCCAGATGGCTGACTCTCACTCTGTCCTTCTCATCTACTTCTACTACTGAAAGACCTCATCTTTAAGCTACATATACCTCTGTCTAATATATTATCAGTCAAAGGCTCTAGATCTACCTAACTCAGTATACTTGCTAGATAGTATATTTATTACTATATTACTATTATTTTTTTCTCAAAACTGTATCAAAAGTATTGTATAATATGAATGTTACTAGAGAAAGATAAATGTACTCAACAAGATCTCAATTAAGAACTGATATATACTCTTAAGAATTGATAAACTACTTGACTAAGTATAAGGCTAAGATCTTCTTACTTATTAACCTTATATCTAGATATCACTAAATTCATATCAAAGAAGAAGATATTTCTAAGACAGTCTTTCAAATAAGATTTGAATACTATGAATTCTGTATAATACCATTTGATCTCACTAATATATTAGTAATATTCTAAATACTGATGAATGATATCTTTTGAAAATATCTTAAAGTGTTTATTTTAGTCTATCTGAACAATATTCTGATATATAGTACAAATAATATTATTTACTAACAATATCTATGAATAGTTTTTAATATACTCTATAAATATAAACTCTTAATAAAAAGAAAGAAATACTACTTCTTCAAGAAGGAAATCAAATATCTAGGATATATTATCTCAGAAAATGGTATTACTATTGACTCTAAGAAGACTCAAGCAATCTGCAATTGATCTATTCTAAAGACTCTTAAGTCTCTATAAAGATTCAATAGACTGGTAAGATATTATAGAGATTTATTTAAGAATTCTTCATAATTACTATCTTACTTACAAGTCTTACTAAAAAAGGAGCCAATATTGAAAAAGAATGGACAGAAGTATATACTACAGCCATGAATATTCTTAAGAGAATACTGACTAATATACTAATTCTGATTAGTCATAATCTAATAGAACTCTTTATAATTACTACTGATATTTAAAATATTACTATTAGAGTTATTCTAACTCAATTTGAATACCCTGTCATCTATCTGTCCTAGAAACTCAATAAATATGAAAGAAACTTCTCATTATTATCTGATTTCTATAAGTATAGAGATACTTCCTTCTCTGCAAAACATTCACCTTATAGACCAACTATCAAGCTCTCCAATATATCTGGATATAGCTAATTCTTACTAAAAGATAGATCTGATGAATATAAATTCTTATACTCTTTGATATCAAAATTAAGCATATTGCTGAAACTAAGAATAAAGCAGTCAATATACTCTCCTAAAATACTTAGAAAGATAATCTCACTATAATTAGCAATATTATTATCAGCTTATTTAAAGAAGTCAAGAAAGAGTATACCAAAGATACTCATATATAAGAAATTACTAAATAAATCCTTAAAGAAGGTAGCAATATCATAAAAAAGGTCTATAAAAATATATCTGTCTAAAATAGATATATATATATATCTTTGTAATATAAGAATCTGAGTCTCTGACACCCTTATCTACTTATGAATTTTGTAAAAACTATATGATATATCTATAGTCAGATATATGAGATTTGATAAGATATACCAACATATCACTCAAGACTTCTACTGGTCTAAAATAATATCTGATATTAAGAATTATATTATATTCTATAATATTTACCAAAGATATAAGTCTAACAACTAGATATCTATTAGTATTTTATAACTGCTATCAATTTTTATCTGAAATTAAGACTACATCAGAATGGACTTTATTATTCAGTTATCAAAAACCAAAAAGAGAAGAGATGTGATTATTGTCTACATCAATTACCTTAGAAGTAGATCTACTTTGTTATAATAACTACTATTGCAATAGTATCAGAAATAGTATAACTGTTTATTGATAACATATTCTATCTTTATAGACTACAATCTGTAATTATCTCAGATCAAGATATAAAGTTCATAAGCAACTTTTGGTAAGTACTCTTCAAGAGCCTAGGAGTATAACTGAAAATATTTATAGTATACTATCTACAAATAGATAACTAGATAGAAAGAATCAATTAAATTCTAAAGCTAATACTTAGCATCTATTATAGGTACAAGCAAAATAATTGAGATGAAAAGCTGACTCTGGCTAAGTTTATATATAATAATAGTATAAGTATAAGTACTAATATAATACTATTCTATCTAAACTACATATAGACAATTTCTATAAACTCTTATAATTGCCATCTAAACTATAATATCAGCTATATAAAAAATTACTGATATCATATAAGATAAGATCTAATAAGTATGAGATACTATTATAGAAGTATAAAGAATATAAATTATACATACTGATAAAAATAAAAGAGAAGCCACTTATGAAATAGGAGAACAAGTATTACTTAGTACCTAGTATCTAACCTTGAGTAATATAAATATCAAAAATAAATTTAGATCTTACTATATTAGATTATTTAAGATTCTCAAAAAATTTAGATCTATTTAGTGCTCCGAACGGATGGAGTTGATCCGGATGAGATTCGAATCAGATTCGTCATGTGATGGATTCGAATTAACTCGGATTGGTCTCGTGATCTGATCCGGATTGATCCGGATTGATCCGGATTGATCCAACTGGATTGATCCATCCGGATTGATCCATCCGGATTGGTCCGGATTGGTCCATCCGGATTGGTCCATCCGGATTGGTCCATCCGGATTGGTCCATCCGGATTGGTCCATCCGGATTGGTCCATCCAGATTGGTCCATCCGGATTGGTCCATCCAGATTGGTCCATCCGGATTGGTCCATCCGGATTGAAATCTTTGGTGTCATCTCCCTTTCTTTTGTTCATTTCGCTCTTGTTTTTTTTTCCTGCCGCACTTTGGT
>RBNI01002463.1:0-18433 GCA_003990745.1 Jimgerdemannia flammicorona | reverse complement strand
AATTCTGCTTATTGAATGTAAGGTTAATTTGGTGAGCTCTTTTATATAATTCAGCTTGCAAAGGTCATGGTGCTGCCTTTATTTTACCTGAAGTGTCTGGCGGAGATTGTTGTGCTCCTTCCTATAGGCCTCCAGAACATCTTTGCAAATAGTATTGGCACTTGGCAAATATAAATCATGCTTGAGAAGGCCAAAGATGCTATGCAATTGATCACTCTCGATGGTTGTGAATGGCTGGTCTGTGCACACAATCCAGCGAATGAGCCAATTTCAAAATTCTGCCGAAGAGTATGGCTAAATATTTTTGATTAAATGGCGTTGTTGGTACAGAAATGGTTGGGCAATCAGATAAATGTACCCACCACAGCTTGGATGTCGATTTTATTTGTCTCTGTGTTCTTTTTGATTTTGTCAGAGTGCTTGTCTTTTATGTGTCGATTCATGTTCGAGGTCGT
Organism: Jimgerdemannia flammicorona; assembly: GCA_003990745.1. Taxonomy (NCBI): domain Eukaryota; kingdom Fungi; phylum Mucoromycota; class Endogonomycetes; order Endogonales; family Endogonaceae; genus Jimgerdemannia; species Jimgerdemannia flammicorona. The sequence goes on along the minus strand of RBNI01002463.1, from coordinate 17,978 downwards.
ACCACCAAGCATTTTGAACTTCTGGCTGGTACAGTTTATGGGGGTGGATGAAACAATATCATGTGTGTGTCAAACGAGTCTATAGGTGCGTCTTAATTTTTTACCTGCAATAATTACAAACAACATCATCTCCTATCTTAGCACAATGTTACCAGATTTCGGAGTGAGGATTGCGTGGAAGGTGTGGAGCTATCAGGGATGTTTGACTTGAAGCATCATCGGTACTGTAAACTGTTGAAGACTGATCTGTCGACATGTGTGTTTGCGTGTTTGCATGTGCATGTATGTGTATTGTGTGTGTATTGTGTTGTGGACGCGTCCGGCATATGAGTCATGTGGAGGATTTGGATTGGAGGATTTGGTTGAAGGATTCAGATTCAGATTCAGATTGGAGGATTCGAATTGGAGGATTCGAATTGGAGGATTCAAATTGGAGGATTCAGATTGAGTGATTCAGATTGAGTGATTCGGATTGAGTGATTCGGATTGAGTGATTTGGATTGAGTGATTCGGATTGGGGTGGTTCGGATGGGTGATTCGGATGGGGTGATTCGGATGGGGTGATTCGGATTAATCCGAGTTGATTTGGATGGCTTCGGATTTGAGATTCGGATCAAACCATCATGTGACGAATCGAATCCGGATTTGATTCGAATTGACTAATTCGGAGCACTAATTAATACTATTGATTCTCATTGATGGATACATATTTGATCCTTATGGCTTATTGATACTATTAATTCTCATTAATAGATATTTGATCCTCATAAAGGCTCACTGATAGAGGATTAGTAATGGAATGAAATTCTCATCAATAGAGTTATCACTGTTGAATTCTTATTGATAGAGGCTTACTGATACTATTAATTCTTATTGATAAATGCTCATAGTTGCTGAATTCTCATAGAGGATTAATAATGGAGCTTGGATACTTGTAGTTGCTGGATTCTCATTCATAGAGACTCACTGACAGAGAACTATTGATAGAGTCTTACAGAAATAGAACTGTTGATAGAGGCTCACTGATATAGAACTATCAATGATAGATTTACTGATAATGAAGACTTGTCACTATTGAATTCTTGTCAATTGAGGCCTATTACTACTGAATATTATTCTGAATAATAGGTAAAGATAAATATATATATGAAGCTGAAAATTATTGTACTGAAAAAATAATATCTCTTTAAGAGAATTTTATAGTACAAAAACCACTTATTTAAGAGACTATTAAAGCTTTAAGTCATAAGTATATTTTTTATCTAAAATTCTATTGTGAATTGAATTATATTAAATATTTTTAGAGTACTGTAAAGTAGTACTACAGATACATATATATGTATATATTATGATATATACAATTGACAATACTAGAATAAAGAATTAATGACAATAGATCTTATGATTACTTTGATCAGATAATAACTCCAACCTTATGATATGATAATCAGATAATACTGTCTGATGACCCACCTAACCCATCAGAAGATCTGATCAAAAAAAGTAATAATAATCTGAGCTAAAATGAAGACTATGTTATTTAAAGAACCTAGACCTTGTGTGTCAAGAAGAATCAGAACAAATAAGAACACAATACCTCTTTTCTGCCACTTCAACCAGACCTCTCACCATAGTACTCCTTTACTAAGTCTAAAGAGTTTTGTCTTTGAAGCCATCAAAATAGCTATCTGATACTCTGATACTATTAAGTATCTGAACTTCTATACTGAAAACCTTGAACATTTCATCAACTACCACTACATAATGATCCAGTAGCTTAAGAATACTACTGACTAAATGACCCTCTGGCATGACTATAAAATTAGACACCACCTCTACAATAAACCCCAAGAAGATGATTAGAAAGACCTCATTGCTGAACTATTAACCACCAACCAGCTGATCAAGAGAGCTCTTTATATTCACCAAATCTTCTGCTATATACTCTGGCCTATAGTTCACTTATAAGGAGTTACCACTAGAAATATAGTCTACCTCATTACTGAAGAAGTTAATTGGGTGAAAGCTGAAGTTGCTGATTATATTGAGAGCAACCATGTTATTGTAGGAAGTCAACAAACTAAATCTACTCTGTCAGACTTCCATACCACCCCTCTTTAAGACAACTATCAAGGCCATCTGATGAATCTCATAGAAATCTTCAAAGGATCACTCATTACTATCAAAGTATCTATAGAAGCTACCACAATTACCCACTACCCCATCAGTTATATATTACATCATATTGTATAGGAACTGAACTAAGAAGTCCCAGAAACTTCTGTCTAAGAAGAAGAAGAATACTAAGACTCTGCCATTGAAACTGCCATGATACCTCAAGATACCCAAACTGATGAATTCCAAGAAGAAAAAGAATAAATAATCTATCAGTCTTCAGTCCGTCTTCTAGCTATGCAAGAGTTAGAAAACATTTTTGCTATCTTTTGAGAAGTCTACTATATTTTGATCTACTTGCTAGATAAGTCTAAAGAACCTAAGAACCTGTCTCTTACTACAAAGCTAGTCTTTTGATGCAACTTTGTAGTAGAGTCAGTCTAATGATATAATTCTATACAAATGAAGCCAGTCTTGATGTAACTTTTCCAAGAGAAGAAGAGAAGAATCTGCTATTCCCTGAATAACTCAGATGACTCAGAGAACTCAGATGGCAGATTCTTGGCAAAGTTATATCAAAGACTGACTTTGTTTATACAGAGTTATATTAGAGAGACTAGCTCTACTGCAAAGTTGTATCAGAAGACTAGCTTGTGATAAGGTTTCTTATAGTAGGCTCTCTTACCATCTAAGTTATTTCCCAGAAGTCCACTATTTCAAAAAGAATCTACAATCTTTAAGTTATCTGAGTTATCTAAGTTATCTGAATTATCTAAGTTATCTAAGTTATTGGAGTTATCTGAGTTATCTGTCATATTCAGAAAGCCTACTAATTCAGGAGAATTTGTACCAAAACTAAGTTATCTACCAAAACTAAGTTATCTATCAAATCAAGTTATCTGCCAAATTATATAAAGAACTCTGCCAGAATTGTTATGCAGAAATCACATACTTTTGGAAATATGATTCTTATGTAGAAATTGTATAAGGAACCCATTGTACTACATAGAGATCATCTGTCACTTAAGAAAGAAACTACTAAATTATCAGACTATCATATATAAGAAAACTACTTATAATATATATAAATTGCCACTTATACCCAAGAACCCATCCCAATAATAAAATCAACCATTATATCCAGATTGACTATTATACCACTAAAAACCAAGGACCTCAGAAATTATAGAATATTTTATTACTTTTTGACAAAGTAACTAGGGGCTCAAGCCAAACTACACCAACTCCCAACCTTGTAATTTACCTCTATTGAGCTGGACACATTACAATATCAAGAATAATAGTGTTTTCTTCAGAGTCTTGAAATAACTCAATAAAAATATATCTAAATTTAATAATCTTTAGCTTATTAGATTTATCTTATATAGAGAAATCTAACAAGCTAAAGACTGTTAAATTTGAACATATATTTGTCAAGTTATTAAATTTTAAAAAAAATAGGGTTCAAATTGAATTTTGAATCAAATTAGCATTTGATTTAATTTGAAGAGGAGGAGGAAGGCCCAGTGGGAGCCAAGGGAGCGAACCCAGAGCCAGTATCAAAGCGAACGAAAGACATGTGGAAGAGCGTATATAAGGGGGATGAACAAAGAATGTAACCAAAAATGCATTAGCCATTTATTGCTACATAAAAATACAGTCCTTATATACAAAATATGACATCCCAAAAGGGAGGATATACCACAACTCGGGGCAAACTGAATTAGGAACCACATGACCACCAGAGATAAGCGGAGATAAAGGAGGAGTCAATCTCAGTTGCAGGATAAAAATCACAAACAAACACAAACAAAACAAATCCAAATCAAGATTAAAAAACATTCACAGACCCCAGAGGGGTGAGCATGAGCGAGGGGTGAGGCCAAAATGGAGTGAGCCGCAGCGAGCCTGAGCGAAGCAAGGGGCCGAAGGCAGTGGAGGGGAGCGGAGTAAGGCCAAGACCCTGGAGCGAACGCGAGACCCCAGAGGGGTCAAGGATGTTTTTTAATTCTCTCTGACAGGGTCGGAGGCACCAGAAGGTGACGAAAATGCAAAACAAGAGTGATGGATTAGAGAAGAAACAGAAGGAAGATATGAACGGGCAATCAGAGGGTATCGAGAAAGAGACGAAAGTCCATGGCATGAAAGAGAAGAGTGCAGGACAGTGTCAGGGCGTTGAGCAACCCATCGAGCATGATCAAATGGTACAATGAGAATCGGGGGTGGGAAGGAAGAGGGGGTATGGAGTAGATAAGGGGGGAGGGAGGGAAGGGAGGGGGAATAAGAAGGAGAGAGAAGGGAAGAGCAAACAACAGACTATTCAACTGAAGCAAGAAGATCATGAACGATAGAAATTGGGTAGGCATGACGATGGACCACGAAGTTGCCAAGAACCCGAACAGCAGACACCCAATCAGAATGATGGGAGCAGCATAAAGCAAGACGACGAGCCTCACCATGAACACATTCAAGAAGAGTGCGATGAGGATGGTTGGACAAGAAGTCAGGGAACTGTTGAGAATGAGGAAAATGAGAATATACAACAGTTCGAAAAGGGGAAAGAGAAATGGAAAGGTCCAAAAAAGGAATACTAGTCATACCACACACCCAGATAATAGAGTGGTGGGGAGGGTAGACGCCCAAGAACACACTAGGGATATTGACACCAGCAATAGCAAAGATAATGAAGTCATTGATGTATCGGCGAAAGAAGATATCCCCAGCTCGGAATGCAATAGAAAGAGGTGAAGTGAGATCACATATTGCATGAAGTTCATGAGCCAAGCCAACAAGGTTGGCAAGGGTGAGGGCACAATTCGTTCCCATAGCAATACCAAAAAACCTGGTGAAAACAGCCAAGGGCTGACTCAAAGAAATTGGAGTAGCAGATGAGGAGCATAAGCTCAACAATGGAAGCCAACGAAACAGGAGAATCCAAAGAAAAAACAATGGAACCCAAGAAACGAAGACAGTCATCGATCTCATCAAAATGAATAGCAGTATAAAAGGAGAAGAAATCACCAGAGGCCAAGTGGGAAAAACAATGAACAGGCACAATAGTGGAACAGAGAAGGGCGAGCTCCTGGGTATCATGAAGAATGGTATACTCAGGCCCAAGATGGTGCTGAAGAAGAGCCATCCAGGAGAGGAAGAAGTGGGAGAGCCACTTTGAAATCTCAGTGGTAGGCGAACAAAAAGCAGCCATAATAGGACGCCAAGCCAAAAGAGGCTTGTGAACTTTAGAAAGGGTATAGAAAACCAGAAGACGAACATCCGGAGAGGACAAAGAGTCCTGAAAGAAGTTAAAAATGGGGTTCGCAAAAGGAGAATCTGAAAGCGATCTAGCATGAGCCAGAGAAACCCAAAGAAGAGTAAGAACCTCATCCAATCCAAGAGCACTAGGCTTGTAAGCCATGGCTCGAAGGAGGGCAGAAAGGCCATCAAGGTAGAGCGATTTAGGAATGAGCACAAAACCTTGATTCTTATCAGTGACTGTGAGCAAGTGCAAAGGCAATTGCTTGACTGATTTAAGTGCGGTACGCACAGCACAGTCCGAAATCAAGCAAGAGCGAGCACGTCTAGGAACAGACAGCGAGCAGGCCATGTCGAGGAATATGCAGTGTGAAGAGACATTGGGAGGGGGGACCCAATTGCTAGGAACAAAATAGCGAGAGGGCATCTCACCACGATCCTCAAAGAAGATAGTAAGGTCAAGAGCACGACAAAAGTGCAGAAGACGAGCCAGATCAGTGGAGGAGAATTGAGAGGGAGTCGCAGGAAAAACAAAGTGAGGACCCAGAGATAAGGCAAAGACTTGAAGGGGAGAAAGGGGGCAGTCAGCCAAAGAAAAAGGAGGGGACAAAAGAGCCCCAGAAGAAGAATAAACCCGAAAATTCGGGACAAGCAACTGGGAAAGGTGAAGGGGGGACAACATGAGGAACCACTCAGGGTATACCAGAAGCGACGACGGAATCCAAGAAGGGATGGGGACACTGGGGGAGAACCATGCTGGGGGAAAGTTTAAGAGCGGGAGGTCTTCCCCTTCCCTCTGACTTTTTTTGAAGGTGGTGAGCCTGATGAGCAGGAGCACACCCCATCAGAGTGCCAGACCTTGTAGCCACAGGCTTTCGTGCAGCCCTTACATTCAGGGGCATGGGGAGAGGAGGCGGAGGAGGAACCAGCAGAGGAGGCAGAGGGAGAGCGAGCAGCCGAAGGGGCAGCAGCACGAGGAACACCACCATGGGGGCAGATGGACTTGGCCGGATGCCAGTAGGTATGGTGGAGGTGACCAGAGCAGATGGCACAAGGCCAGGCCCCAACGGGGCGGGAACCGAGTTGATGGCCATGCTTGGGGGCGGGGGGAACAGAGGAGGAGGCCTTGGCGGGGGAGGGGGACCAAGAAGAGGCCGATGAAGCCTAGTTGGGCTTGGTGGAGGTCTTGGCAGGGGTCTTGGAGGGGGCCTTGGTGGCGGCAGTGGCGAAGGAATGAACCTCAGCACGGGTGGCAGCACGAGCCTCAGCATGGATGGTCTCAGAGACCAAAACCTCAGGGGAGGCGGGGAGGGGAGCAGTGGCGGTGGCGCGAGCAGCGGTAGCAGTACGAGATGACTCTTGCTTGTGAAGGTGAGCAACGAAGGAGGTGCCGGCAAGAAGGAAACGATGTACAGTGTCGATATCAGCGGCAACCGAGGGAACTTCGTGGATGGCAAAGCTGCAGAAGGGGGCAGCATCCGAGAGGCGAGAGGAGGCGAAGGCCACGAAAGCAGCACAGGTACAGTGGAAGGAGGCGGAGGCAGTGGCAGCGGAAGCAGCAGTGGCATCAGCAGCAGTAAGCTTAGCGGCAGTAGTGGCAGCACGAACCTCTTCAGAGAGAGCTTGGCAGTGGGTCTCGGGGAGAATGGAGTAGCGAACAGCAGGCGGAGTGATGACATCGACATCATGGCAGAGATGAGCCTCCTTGGCAGAGAGGGCAAGAACTGACCGGAACTGAGAAAGGAGCGGATGACCAGAAGGACAAAGGTCCAGGGGGAGGGAGAGAATAGCAGATGAGACGTAAGACTCGAATAAGACAGTGGCAGGGGTGAAGGCGGGGGGAGGAGGAGGAGGAACCTCATCCATAACTTCGTTGATGAGGATGGAGGCCCTGAGGGCAGGCAGTGCAGCAGAGGAGGAGGAAGGTCCAGCAGGAGCCAAGAGAGTGAACCCAGAGCCAGTGTCAAAGCGAACGGAAGACATAAGAGCATATATAAGGGAGATGAATAAAGAACGTAACTGAAAATACATCAGCCATTTATTGCCATGTAAAAATGTGGTCCTTATATACAAAATATGATGTTCCAAAAGGGAGGATGTGCTACAACTCGGGGTGAACCGAATTAGGAACCACATGACTGCCGGAGATAAGCGGAGATAAAGGGGGAGCCAATCCCAGTTGCAGGATAAAAATCACAAACAAACACAAACAAAACAAATCCAAATCGAGATTAAAAAACATCCGCAGACCCCGGAGGAGTGAGCGTGAGCAAGGGGTGAGGCCGAAATGGAGCGAGCCGCAGCAAGCCTGAGCAAAGCGAGGGGCCGAAGGCAGTGGAGGGGAGCAGAGTAAGGCTGAGACCCCGGAGCGAACGCGAGACCCCGGAGGGGGCAAGGATGTTTTTTAATCTTGATTTGGATTTGTTTTGTTTGTGTTTGTTTGTGATTTTATCCTGCAACTGAGATTAGCTCCCCCTTTATCTCCGCTTATCTCTGGCAGTCATGTGGTTCCTAATTCGGTTCGCCCCGAGTTGTGGTGCGTCCTTCCTTTTGGGATGTCATATTTTGTATATAAGGACCGCATTTTTATGTGGCAATAAATGGCTGATACATTTTCAGTTACGTTCTTTATTCGTCCCCCTTATACATGCTCTTCCACATGTCTTCCATTCGCTTTGACACTGGCTCTGGGTTCACTCCCTTGGCTCCCGCTGGGCCTTCCTCCTCCTCTGTGATACTTCTTAGCATTGAGTCTCAGATAGTTCTTGTAGATAAAATGAAAGAATTCTTCTAGATTATAGAGGTATTCTTTGAAATTTGCTGAGTAGATATTGGAATTATCTATATATACAATCAGATAGTAGTTGTAAAAGTTCTAGTTTCTTTAAGAGAAAGAAACTAAATCTGAAAGTATTTAGATAGACCTAAAGTAGTTTAAAGAGATACTTAGAGGTTCAAGAGATCTTGAAGGATTTCTGGAAGAAAATAAGCTATCCTTTATTCAAGTAGAAGATAGAAATATTTATATAGATCTGAAAGAAGGATCTGGAAGAATCTTAAAAATAAAGAGAAAAGTCAAGAAATAGATTCTTAGTAAAGATGATTAATAGAATTCTATAATATTTCAAAAGATTCTATTAGTGCTCTGAATGAGCTAATCTGGATCAGATTTGAATCAAATTCAAGTTAATCTAGATCAGCTTAGATGGAAAATGAGCTGATCTAGATCAATTTAAATTAAATATTATTTTGATTTCCAAATTAGATAATTAAATATTTATATCAATAACTTAATATATAATTATCCAATTTTACTAATTAAGGTGTTATTTAAAAGCCCTTAGTAAGGTCTTTCTAATAATACTAAGAACATTAAAATTGGATTATGTATTACTAAGCTATTAAGGAAAATATTCTTTTGAAGAAATTTCCAAAATCAGTAAGTCAGATGTTTTCCTTGATAACTCAGCAATACATAATCTAATTTTAATATTCCTAGTATCATTAAAAAGGCCTTATTAAGGGCTTTAAAATGATACTATAATTATCAAAATTGAATAATTATATACTAAGTTATTGATGTAAATATTTAATTATCTAATTTGGAAATCAAAATAATGTTCAATTCAAATCAATCCAAATTAACTTGTTTCCTATCTAAGCTGATCCAGATGAGATTCAATCTGAATCCAATCTGAATCCAATCTGGATTAAATTGACTTATTCAGAGTACTAGATTCTATAATAAGCTAAAATAAGATACTTGATACTAAAAAAAGACAAAAATATTCTAGTGAAGTCTTAGTATCAAGAGAAGATTTCTAAGTATTTAGAAGATACTAAAACATTGTGAGATATTTAAGAAAGATAAGAAATAACTAGAGAAAAAAATATAAAAATAGACTATAACTAAGAAATACTAAGAAATTATTATATTTCTCTCTTTTTAAGAATCAATATTCTTATTAAGTTTTTAAGATTATACAAAAATAGTTATACTTAATAAAAATTTCTCAAACTTATATAGATACTACTATAAAGAATTGGTCACTTTATATAAGATAAGAACTGAAGACTTAATAGTTACCTCTTAGAGGAAAACTCTTATTATCCCAAGTAAGCTTACTAGTAGTAATTATACCTATATATGAAAGTGTATCAAGCTAGTAGGTAAAGATGAGCATATGTATTTTTTTACTTCAAAGTTATATATAAGATCTTGAGCATTCTTGAGATTGATCAGTGGTTTCTAAGTAGTATTATATTCAGAGTAGTCCATCTATTTGACCAGATATTTATATTGGTAGTAGTAGATTCATTTGTCAAGAATTTTCTCAGCTTTATACTCAATATGATCTTCAATAATCACAGAGATAGAAGGCTTGGAAATTTGACTGGAGTAGAATAGTAATTGATTCCAGGCCTTGAGATGAGATATATAAAAGACTAGATATACTTATATGGTTTCAGATAACTTGAGATAGTAGGCATTTATCAAGACTTGTTCTGTAATCTCAAAGAGTTTGGTTGAAACTTATTTGATAGATAGTTGACTTATAATTATATCTTGAGGTTCTCAGTTGATAGGAGAACTTGATCACTAATTGAGTAGGTGATATTATAGTATTTTTTATCAGTATACTTAGCTTAATGCTATTGAGTCTTCAATAAGTTTGTAATAGTAATCTTGTGTAGTTTGTTCATCTTATCTATAAGGTTCTTAATAATAAGAACTTATATTTGACTGCTTTTCTGAAAGGAGACTAGACTTACAGAAATCTCAGAATCTTGACCATAAAGTAGCTGGAAAGGAGAAAGACTAGTAGATAATTAGATAATATTATTATATATAAATTCTATATATATCAAGTAGTAGTTCTAATTATCTTACTTATAAGAAATATAGTTTCTGAGCATCTGTTGGAGTAGTACTCTTAATGAATTAAATTGAATCAAAGATCTAATTTGATTTGATTCAAATTGAATCAAAGACTAATTTAATTTAAAACTCAATTCAAATACTATTTTTCAAAATATAATAATAATAAAAACACATTCATATTTAAAATAATCTTTAGCTTATTAGATTCTCCTATATAAGAGGAAGCCAACAAACTAAAGATTATTAGGTTCTTTGATATCTTTCTCCACTACCATTCATATAATACAAACTTTGAAATACACTTTTGAACCATTTATTAGAGAAAGATACTAAGGTCATGGTAACTAATAAGTAAGCCAATACATGTACTAGGTTGGGTAGACCTAGAGTCTTCAACTGGCGATATATCAGACAGGGGTATAGATTGGAGATGGGGTCTTTTAGTAGTCCAAGTAGGCAGGGCAGTTTGATTGGGGGTAGTAGAGTAGGGGGTTCAGTACTGCAGCTGGAGGGTAGAAGGACTGATATAGTGGCAGCTGGAGGTGGGACAAGGACTGCTGATAGGGGCATAACTGGGGATCTGGAAAAAGATTCAGATATGACTGCTGATAGTGGGGCTGGACTGATGGGACCAAAGAGGGAGGGAGACCTGGCCAATAGTGTGATAGGGCTAGCAGTGGCACTATTACTCAAGAAGTCAATCTCAGTGTTTGCAGTCACCTTATGCTTCCAGGGCTTAGTAGTGATAGCAAAAATGGTCCTGGGGTTGATTGTGAAGCAGATAGATGGTGCAGTATCTGTTAAGTTCCTGAAGAGCCTGGAAGGGGTAGAGGTGGGCTTTGAGGAGGCTGGGCTACTAGAGGAAGTGCTGAAGGCTGGGTTGATAGTTGGAGAGGTATGCATCCCAATGGCATACTGCTTGAGATGAGATCCCAAAGTAGTGCAGCTGCTGGTGAAAGGAGTGCCCACAGTGGCTGCTGTGGAGATGAGGAGGAGAGTTGAGAAAGTCATGGCTGAGTATAGAGAGGTAGTCAATATTAGGTTCAGAGTCTGGGAAGGGACCTTCCTCCAGACAGGAGATATTGATGTCAGGATTTGACTAGCAGAGAGAGAGGCTACTGAGAAGGTACATGACTGGCCTTTGGTAATGATGTGGAGTACTTTCATATATAGGGTAATAAGGGTAAAGAGAAGTGAGAAAGAGAAAGAGGACTTATTAAAGGTACTGGAGGAGCTGAGTGGAGCAGTAGAGTGAAGGATGAAGGTCTGGAAGGTATATATAGAGTCAACACACTTGGAGATTATAGATAGGAGGTAAGTCTGCATTGACAAGGGGCTGTGGGAGAGGTCCCAAGGTCACTGGCAGTAGAGGGAATTGCTGGTGAGTCTGGAGGAGAAGACATTGAAGGCTGCTAGTGGCATTGAGGCTACTGGGGGAGCTATGGTGAGTGCTTGGGCCAGTGGGCAAGGGAATGTGACAGTAGACCTAGAGGAGGTCAGAAAGGTAATACGTGAGAACCCATATGAGAATGATCTCTTTGAAGTCTAGGAGCAGTCTCCTACTCCTCCTCCTCTTATCAGGCAGAGACTAGCTATGAGGGGCCAGGTGGAGGAGGATGTGCCCATGTGTGGTGCCCAGTGAGTGCACTTTGGAGTTTCTGAGGTAGTGAGAGGAGGTCAGGTAGTGACTGTTGGTGAGGAGGAACTGGTGGATGTCCCAGAGGAGGAGTAGAATGAGGCAGCAAGTGTGGGGTAATATATTTCAATATTGAGTAGAGGCTGGCCTGTGACTCCTGAGGGGAAGAAAGTAGGGAATCTACTGTGGATATGTCAGGTGATGAATAATCTTGCAGCTGAGGAGCTAGGGAAAGTGGATCTGAGAGTAATGAGTAATGAGCATTGGACAGGGATCCTGCATAGTGATGGAGTGGTGGCAGTATTAAGAGTGGAGATACTAGTAGTTTACCTGGAGGAGGAAGGGTATGAGGTGGATAAGGTGAGAGAGGCAGAACTGGCAGTTGTTGCTGGTGAGTAGGCCACTTACTGTTGGAAAAAGAGATATAGTCTGCAGCTCTGGCAGGAGGCCTGCTTGGAGTATCATGAGAACTTTGAGGAAAAGGAGGATAGGGAAATGGCTGAGCTGTTGGATGGATTGGAGGCTAAGAGGGCTGAAGAGGAGGTGGTGGCTGCTGAACACAATCTGAACTTAGCAAGAGAGGAGATAATGATGGAGCAGTAGAGGTTGTGCTTTCTATTTTATAATATTCCTTATGAACAGTATAATCAATATTTTTTCTCTAAATGTGAATGGGTTATGGGGTTCATCTTAGCATCAGAACATTTTTGCTTAGCTGAAGAGATTGGAGACCAATCTCTTTTTTTTGCAGAATGTCAGGTGTGAAGAGGATTTGGATAGACTGGAATGGATGAAAGAATAGGGAGGTGAGGTAGTATGGAAAGACAAGGTGGGGATTCTGGTCCAGAGAGGCAAAGGGGAGATATAAGATATAAAGTACTAGAGAGATAGGCTGGTTTGGGGAGAGTGGATACATACAGGCTGGGAGTCTGTTATGGTGGGATCTTGTTACTGTCTAACTGTATAGGGGGAGTGTGTGGAATGGGTGAAGGGTCTTCAGAAGAGTGGGGCCCTTACAGAGGCTGGAGTGGACATGCTTGGTAGAGACTTCAATATGGTCTGGGATATACTGGTAGATAGGACTGATGAAGGATGGGGGGTTGAGGGTAGGAGTGGAGGTCTGGAGGCATAAGAGAGAGTGGAGAGGCTAAGTACACTGGTGGATGCTGGATAGAGGTTTTGGAGTAATAGAAGAGTATACACCCACTAGGCCAATGGACTGGGGACAAGGATCAACTGGGTTCTGACAGTAGACTGTTGGGGCTTTGATGTTTGAAAATTACTGATGGTTGAATAGTATCCATGGTCTGATCACTGAGAGATGTTGGGACAAGGATATTTTGGGGGGAGTGGAGATGGGCCTGGATATTGGTGCCTCAACTCTACTTTGTTGGACAATAAGGGGTGGGCTACAGACATTTAGAAGAGGGTGGAGGGTTGGGTCCAGGAGGGTGCCCTGGTGGGTATCAGGTGGGTGTGGCTGAAGGAGGCTGCTAGGGTCTACTGGAGAGAGACTAGTAAGATGGCTGGCAGACAGAAGAGAAAGAGAGTGATGTGGGCCTCTGATAGACTAGCACAGCTTCTGGAGGATTGGGCTGATCTATTGGCCCTGGAGAGGGGAGAGGGTTGGAGACTGCTACAGACAAAGAAGGAGGTTGAGGAGTTGCAATTGGTGGTGAGAGAGGAGGAGGAGGTACAAGTGCAGAGTTTGGCAGTATGGTTATGTTGGCAGAGACTGGAGGAAGGGGAGAGGCCCTCTAAGTTTCTCATAAGGATCCTTCAGATGAGGAGAGTTAAGCAGGGATGGGAAGGGGTATTGGATTCTGAGGGTCACCTGGTGTATGGTATACAAGATATTCTGGGATTATTAAAGGAGAGGTAGAGTGGACTGTGGAGTGAGAAGGAGGGGGGGGCTGATGAGGTTACTGTTAACTATGCTCTGGAGAATTGGCACCCCCCACAAGTGGAAGAGTTGGGCAGTCTGGTGTTGTCAGTACAAGAGAAGAAGATCTGCCAGGTTCTTGCTGCAACTATGCTAAGCATGGCATCTAGGGAGGATGGTCTGCCCTGGGACTTTTGGAAGAGGATGGTGAAAATCCCCAATATTCTGGGTGAGCTGATAGCGATGTGTGACTTGGTGCTATAGTCAGAGAGATGGGTGGGGGAGCAGGATCTGGGGTTGGTAGTACTGCTCTATAAGGATAAAGACAGGTAAGTAGACTGGAAGAACTGGTAGCTGATTATGCTTCTGGATATGGACAGGAAGTTGGTTACTAAGGTGGTAGTGGTAAGGCTACAGAAGGTAGCCCAGCAGGTTATAGGGGAAGAGCAGCAGGACTTTATAGGGGGCTGGCTCATTAGGGATGATACAGTCTGGGTATATGGTATCATTGAGGGGGCATGTACCTGTGGACTAGATGGGTACCTGGTTTTCCTTAATTAAGAGAAGACATATGATTATGTTTGGTAGGTCTGATTAGTGAAGGTTTTGGATAAAATTGGCATCCCTCAACAGTTCCATGTGGCAATAATAAATCTACTGTAAGAGAGTAGAGCTACACTTATGTGTAATGGGCATAGAGGGGGGGCCTTCTCTCTGGGTAGGGGGATTCCCCAAGGGGATCCACTATCCTCTATTCTGTATGCTCTCTCGTTAGAGCTATTGATGGATAGGATTCAGTGGAAAATAGTGGAGCTCTCAATATTTGGCATAGGGTGGAAGGTTGGAGCCTTTGTAGATAATATAGTGGTTGGACTGGGATTGATTGCTGATATTGAGGAGCTCAAAAAGACAGTGGAGTGGTATGAGGTACACTCTGGGGCTAAACTCAATTGGCATAAGTATGAGACAATAGTGTTAGGCAATGGCTTAGTAGGAGGGAATATCATTGGAACAATTGTCCCTACTGGAGAGGCAGTAAGATACTTGGGTATCTATCTCTCAGTATATAGGTCAGTCTTATCAAAAGCTTGATGGGAGCAGTAAGTTGTGATCTGGGGGGAGGTCCTGCAGAGTTGGGGTGGCTACTAGCTATCTCTAGTAGGACATATTTCTATCTTGAATACCTACTGGCTACCAAAGCTGTGGTATTTGACTTATCATCTGGACTTCTCAGTCTGGGTGGTGAAGAGATTGTTGAAACTGGCCAAGGGGTGGATCTGGGCAGAGAGGAGTCAGATTAACTAGAAAATTATATCCTTACCTATAGCTAGAGGGAGTCTTGGGCTGGTGGACTTTCCAAAGAGGTTATACTACCTGAGAGCATAGTGGCTGAAGAGAGCAGTAGAGCTGGAAGACAGTAGCTGGGTTTCTCTGATGAAGAAGGTCTGGGTAATGAGGTTCTTAAAGAGGCTCTACTGGTAATCTACTGTCCTTGGTTGGGCTTCTGAACATTGAGCATATATGGTACAAGAGCTTCTGGTGGGAGATGGTGGATGGGGCATACCATATTGGTATTCACTAGTAGGGAGATGAAGGAGAAATATCTTGAGGCCCCATAATGTAGAGGTGGGACTGTGTGTTGCTGAGGGGTACCTCATTAATTGACTTCAATATGGGTAATGGAGTCAAGTACAAGAGGGAGTTTGTGTAGAATTTGTGGTCTGGAAGATAGTAGTAGATGGATATTAGAGAGGAGTGAGACTAGAATGGGGTCTGGGCCTGGAGTGCTGAGGTTAAGTAGTAATTATTACCAAAGTACTGAGTGGTCTGGTGGTGTATATTGTGGAGGAATATTATGCTCAACTTTTACTTAGGCTATCTTATTGAGGGGGGAAGTTTTGACTATGAGGAGTGCTATAATGTAGGACAGGAAGAGAGATTTGTGCAGATCCCTGAACATTGGCTGGGAGAGTGTGAGATGCTTTGTAACTTCTGGTTAGCAGTTGGGAATCATTTGGGTATAGTGTATAAGAGAGATGGGGTGAGGAGCCAATGAGAGGATTTGTGGGATAGACTGGTGGGGGGGGTTGAGAAGGAGTGACTCACTTTAGGGTGGGCTTTGGCTGTATAGATGGGGTTGGCAAGTTACTGATTGTTTGTTTTTAAGGATGGGAGGTATCTTGGTCTAGAGATATAGTTGCTTAGATGGGAAGAGCTGATGGAGGACATTTTGATGGGCTGGTAGCTTGGTTAGGGTCTACAGGGTAGTAGGTGGCATGGTCTGATGAAGAAAATCTGTAGGCAGAGTGGAGAGAGTTGTAGTAGTGGGTGATAGGGTATCCTTCAAACATAAAGAGATAGAGAGAGGCCCCTCTAGGGGGATTGGGTAGGGAGAGGGGGTCCTGTAACTATATCTTTAGACTATAATGGATTGGATTAGGTAATAAAGAAGTCTGAGTGACTATAAAAAAAAAAAAAAAAAAAAAAAAAACTAAAGATTATTAAATTTGAATATATTTTTATTGAGTTATTATATTTTGAAAAATAGGGTTCAAATCAGACCCTCAATTTGATTTGAATTCAATTTGATTTGAACTTTATTTAAATTGAAAAATTCCTAATTCAATTTAATTTGAATAATCCTCAATTCAATTTGATTTGAATTTATTCAAATTATTTAAGAGTACTATGTTTAAGTATTCTATTCATATACTTGGTTTGTCTATTAGTTTGAAAGTAGAAGATAGTAAATAATATTTAGGACTTGCCCCTTTCTCTACTATCTTACCGGTCACAATAGTTTGGTAGGCAATCTTTCAAGTCTACTTTCCACAATTATTACCCCCTCTATCTCAGGTTGGTTTGCTGTACCTATTGCAGGGCAGTGGAAGGGAGGCAATAGTGATGAGTTGCCCATTTATCAGTGTCAGATCAGTGTCTTCTCTACTTTTTCATGGTTTTTGGTGCCTTCGGCTACATCTGGAGTGCATCTGTTTTGGTGTAGCATCTTCTTCCTTTTGCCATTACCAATAAGGTACTGTCTCGGTGTGTCTCAGGCTATATAGAGAGTTGGCCGACCTTGGGCATCAAGTGCTTAGTGTAGGTTACCTGCAGGTCCTCGGTGCTTGTGGTGGGGCCCTCTGGCTTTGGCAAGCTTCTCGGTGAGTATGGTTCTGGTGTAGGTGACTGCTTTTTGGGTGTTGTTGAGATGGGAGAGAAGATGGCCATCACAGATAGGAGGAAGGGCGATAATGGTGAATCAGTAGAGTGCCAGACTGGGGGTGGTCATCGAGACTGGGGCGAGTGCTGCTTCAGTGGGGTCTTTTGATTGGTGCGGCATAGTTAGGTAGTAAGTATCACTCTTAGCTTCTTTTGGTAATTCAGTGGATTGGGCCCCGATCATCAGGGGGGGTCAGGGGGCCTGAGGCTATCTGTTTCAGGTATCTTGGCTGCACTCAACTGGAACTGGGAGCTGACATGGCAATATGATTGAGGCCTGCAGACTTGAGTAGTAGGGTATTGGGGGTCTCCTCTCACCTCATGTGTAAGTCCTTTACTCACCTTGACTGAGAGAACTAGGCCCTATCCACCATATTGTGCTTTGATGAGGGTTTTTCTTTGCCTGTCATTCTCTTTGGGGTAGCAGGGGCTATTCTATTTGGCTCAGGCATGGCCTTGTATATCCCTTTGTCTGTAGATAAGATCATCTTTTAAAATCATTTAGCAGACAAATTAAAGTTTAAAAAAAATGATTTTTTGAAATATTGTTTTTCTGTTAAAAATATATCTCAATTTGTTTAAAAACAAAAATTTTTTCTTTTGTAAAATTTTTACCAAAGGTAGAATTATTATATAAAATATTATTGGTAAATTTTTTTTTAAAAGCTATTATGATTTTAAAAGTTATAAACTTTTAAAATCTTGCCTCTAAATATAGGTGCAAAATAATCAAAGGGATATGTTGGGTTCTCAGGCATGTGCTTTCAGTCATTGGTGTATAGTTGGGTTTCCCCTGATGGTAGGGAGAGCATGATGTGCAGAATGAGGTGTGGGCTGCTATTGGCCCTGCTGCACCTGGCATGGTTGAGCTGCTGGACAATAGCTAGCCTAGGTTAATGGGGGGGCAGTGCTTGATGGGTGGTGGGGGAGGGTTTTGACCTATATAGTCTAGGTTCTCTTCCAATAAAAATCTGTGGGACATTGAGTCTGTT
>RBNI01002462.1:0-18440 GCA_003990745.1 Jimgerdemannia flammicorona | reverse complement strand
AAAAAAATCTCTCTCTATTTCTTCATTTACCAGGTCTGCCCAAGATGCCAACAACCTTGCCAACCTTTGGGAGACCCACCTCATTTGCTTTCTTCTCTAAGTACTCTGTACCCTTTCTGCCTCTCTCCAATACTATTATACCTCAGACTTCAATCATATTTAGTGATCTCTAATCTCCAGTCTTACTGCTCTTTAACTAAGAATCTTAGAGTTAATGTCCCTCACCCATGCCTTCCATAAAGAGGCCTCTCCTAGTAAAGAAATATTCAGTCACCAATATCTAGGTCTCTCCCCACCTCCCCCAAAACACCTCTCTCCCAAAAGACCCCAGTGATCTGATCACAGATATCAAATAGTCTCCAAAGACCTCCAGATATCAACTCCCCAGCAATCAGCAGTCAATATCCAGTCAATCCTCAAGCCAAGCCCTGCTATCTAGTGGGTAAAGACCCTATAATCCCCCCATCCAAGCCTCCCAGCATCTACTAAAGAGCTCAAACATTTGACCTCCTCCCAGGCTTCAATACTCCCACTCCTGCCTATTATCTCTCTACCTCCATCAGTTCAGTTGATCTTCCTATCTCATATCATGTTAAAGTTCCCCTCCAGACAATCAATCTCTGCCTCCACCAATGCTCTAGACTCTCATAGCCCTTGTATCTATTCTACTCTCTCTCTTCTCTCCACTGGACAATAACATGATCCAACCATCAAAGGCCTCCAGCCTGGCCTCTTCCAAATGCCCCACATTACTCTGCTCCTCTAATATCCAATATCACCCTAGCTCTCTTACCCTTTCTAATTAGAATGCCTATGCATTCTTACCAAACAGCCATACTACCTCATTCTTTCATCCAATTCTAACTATTCAGGTTCCCATCACACTCAACATCCTGTAGTAAAAACAAATTGATATCTGTCTCTTTCAGCCATCTAAAGATATTCTGCTGCCTCACTATCTCTCAAAGTCTATTGATATTCAGAGATAAGATTTTAGTTGTACTGTTCATACTAAATAATGTTATTTGAAGTATAGCCCTCCACTCTACAATTTCATACTTGCTACATCCCCAGCAATATCCAGATTCCTCTCTACCTCCAGTTTATCTGCCTCTCTCTGTTAAGCCTCAATATCTCCAGGGTCTCCTGACAATCCACACCATCCACAGCCTCTATCTCTATACAATACTCCTTGTATACTGCCTGCCACTTTATCAGTCCTTTTCTCAGGCCTCACATATAATCAGCTCTATTATTCATAATTGTCAGAAGTGCTGCCTCTCTGGTACCATCAATCTAATATATCTTAGTCTCCAACAATACCACTATTATCTCATTCCAGAGTTTCTATGGTACCTCTTCACTATGTAAGATTTTACTCCAGTACCTCTCACTTAGTACTCAGAAGTTCTCTCTCCCCAGCTCCTTAGCTGTCATATTCTCCAGTATCTTCTACAGCTATTTCTCCTCAGCCTCAGCCTCCACTACTCTCTGGGCCACCCCCAACCCCTCTTCCACCTGCCCCTTCTCTACATTCCTCCTCACTGACTCATTCCAATCCTCCTCTAGCATATTCTGCAATTCATCATCACCTCTAGCCCCACCTGATACCCCATACTGAGGGCCCTCCTCTTTCACCATCTCAGCATCCTCCACAATAATACTCTGCCTGACATCCTCTCCTGCTTCTGAGGTCTCCTTTGGTCCTACTCTCTTTTCTCCTACCCAGGCACTTACATTTGATCCAGCCACTTTGGTAGTAGTCCCCCCAGCTGCTCTCTCTCCCAATCTAGCCAGCAGCTCCTTCTGGATGTATCTCCCCTATACCCTCTCTCATGTTGTCCAATTCAGCTACACCTTCTTATTATTGATAATTTCCACAACTGTCTTGGTCTCATACTCCTTCCAGACCAATCACCTCCTCTTTACAGCTCTAGTCAGATCCTCTAATGCCTCTAGCAAGTCCTCTTCTTCCTCTAGCATCTCTTTTACTCACAAGACCTTGTACTCCACAGGTCTCCACTTAAGAACTGCTGGTCAGTCTCTTGTCTTCTCTGTGTTCTCCTTATCTGCCAGCTGCATCCTGATGCCCACATCTTTAGTCCTGAATTCAGTACCTTCTCAGACTCTAAACCCAATATTCATAATCTTTCTATACTTCTTGACAGTCTCTACAATCAACCCTCTGGCCATTTCTCCTAATATCATAGGTACATCCAACACTATTAGCTGCACTACTCAGAGATTCCAGTATAAGCACTAGGCTATAGGGATTGCCACCCCCCCCCCCCATCACCACTCCCTTCTCTATTGCCTCTAACAGCATCTCCTTCTTCTTGAAGTCAACCTCCACTCCTTCCAGTCTCTTCAAAAACTTCACTGAAGTGGTCCCCTTTACCTCCTAGGCCAGAAGCCTCAAAATCATTTTTGTCATTACTGCTAAGTCTCAAAATCACATTGTGATAGTGAATTCTAACTTTGATTTCTTTAGTAACAGTGCTACCACCAGTCTCATCACACCATCTGTCAGGTCCCTGGACCTTGTGCCCACCCCCTATCCAGAACTACCATTAACTGTCACATCTGGATTTTTTTCCAGATTAGCAGTCTTCTTGCCATTAGCAGTCTTACTCCTCTCAGTTACTACTCTCCCAGCCCTGCTACTCTTACTACTATGGGCTGCTCTCCCAGAACCTACAGCCCTTATCATCTCCTTACTCTTTCTCAGCCAGCCCTCCAGTCCAGTTGTTATTGTCAGTTGACCTCCCTTTATCTTGACTATAAAGCTCATCCTCTCCATCTCCTGTCCCCCAGTACTGTCTCCTCTCCTTCCATATCCTCCAGTCAGCAAGCCCCTCATACTTCTCCCCAAGCCATGACTCCTCTCCACATACTACTAGTCAAACACACTAGGGCCACCCTGCTCAGCATATACCTCAGAATACTCATCAGTTACTATATTGCTAGTATCTTTTCTCTAAAAACAAAGTCTTGAGTATTGTCAAAAGTTTATATAACACAAATATTACTGGAGAAAGGTGTACTCTAAGGTATTTATAAAAGATGTTATTTATCAGTATTTGGAAAATTGCTGATATATATTATAACAAACCAAAATGTACTACCCAAATTATATCTTAACCAGATGACGCGAACAATTAGCCAAGATGATGTGAACACATAGTATAGTAACCAGTAATCATTGCTGTAGAAAACTATATAAATAGCCAGATATATCAGAAAGGGTCTGTTTACCTGTACAGACTCTGTATACCATACAGACTCTGTATACTGTACAGGTCCTATACACCATACAGACTCTGTATACCTGCCATAAGTAGCAGATCTATAGTTAGCTACATAGTAACCAGATAGCAACCAACTTGTATAAATTACCCCAGAGACAAGAGTGAATAAACCTCAGTCCAAAATATAAATACCAAAGAAGCCTCTAAATATTGAGCATTGGTCCCCTTTCTACTCTGGTCCACTTTCTAATACAAAGCTTGAAGATTTGCTGCCCAAGTTTGAGTAAAGAACTTCACCACCTTTTGAAGAGAAACCCGCTGCTTAAGGAATAAGCTGCAATATTGGTTCACTTGTCAGATAAGTCTGAAGATTTCTACCTAAGAGAAAGCCACCTTGCTCAAGCCAGTTTCTGATGCAACTTTGCAGTGATTCATCATGCAAATAAAGCCAGTCTTTAACATAACTTTATCAAGAGACTCTTTCCATGCCATCGTATTCCCAAAAGAGCCTGCTGATTCAGGAAGAATCTGTGTCATCCACCATTTCCAAGTTATCTACTGTATTCCCAGTTGAAACTACCAATTCAGAAGAATCTGCACCATTGTATTCCCAGAAGAGCCCAATTCAGAAGAACTCACACTATCTGAGTTATTTTCTAGTTGAAGCCACCTTTTTCAAGTTATCCGCATTCTCAGTTGAAACTGCCATTTCTGAGTAATATTCCCAGAAACCTGCTGATTCAGGAAGAATCTGTGACATCCAAGTTATTTGTTCTCAGTGAGCCCGGTACAGAAGAAACCATGCCAGTATAATTCCCAGTGAGCCTGGTACAGAAGAAACTGCACCAGTATAATTCCCAGTGAGTCAAATCGAGTTGTCCACCTGATCCATATAAGGAATATCACTAAGATCGTTATGCCAGAAATCACATACTTTTGGAGATTGTCCCACTACACAAATTGTAGCATTCCCAGTTGACCCGAATAAGGAATCCACTCACACTATACAAGATCGCTGCCACCCAAGAAAGAGCACTGCTAAATCGCCAGATCATCACACACAGAGATCGTTGTGCTACACATGAATTCTACCATTCCCAGTTGACCCAAGAAGGAAACCTGTTCACACACACAAATCGCCACTACACCCAGAGAACCATTCCAATTAGGAAATTGACACACAAATTGCTTATAGATATCCAGCTTTGACTATTATACCACTAAACACCAAGGACCTCAGGAATCTTAAAACATTTTGTTACTTTTTGACAAAGTAACTGGGGGCTCAAGCCAAATTACATCAACCTCCAACCTTGTAATTTGTCTCCATTGAGCCAGCACATTACATTTGGGGGCTCAACTGAGAAGATTTCAAATTGACATGACTTTTCAGCTCATAAGAACTCACAGTCAAACTGGATACATTTGATACAACACTAACCTCTGCCACTACAGGAGAACCAGTTATCACTAGCATTTGGACAGGGAGAGAAGTAATCACATCAAGACTTGCCAACTATCTAGTATCAGAAGAATCCCAACCAGAAGTAGGAGGCAGTACAGCCTGAAATCTCTAACCAGATCAATCAGACAATACAGGTAGCCCTGCTAGAGATTTTGGAGAACTTGTACAAGAACTAGAAGATCTTATCACATGAACCCAAGACCTTACAGCCAGACACCCCACACCAATCCCACCAATCTCACCAATAGAACCTTTACCACAACCCCTTGTAGAGTTGGAAATAGCTCCTATAAGAATACCTAGGCCTATTCTGCTTCGTCCAAGATCCAGAACACCATCCTCAGGATACCCAAGCACCCCTATTTCTAGTGACAGTTCAGAAAGTGAATCAGAATCAGAATCTGAACTTGAACCAGAATCAGAAAAAAGTGATGACGAAATGACCACCTCATTGCCAACCTTTGCAGGATACCCAGAAGAAGACCCCAGAGAATTCCTTGATGGAATTGAAGGAATTGTAGTCTTGAGAAACCTCTCAGATGAAAGAAAAATTGCCATCTACAAAGCTCAGCTCAGAGAACCAGCCAGAGGAATTTTCCATCGAATAGCAAACAACTGAGATTCAGAACTAGCAAGACAGATACAAGCAGCAATGTCTGATGAGCTAGAATATGAGGCCATGGTTCACTGGCTCATCGAAAAGTATGCAGGAAATGAAACCCACCACAAGGCTCAAGAATCCATCATAGGGATGAAGATGAATCTTGGAGAGTCACCCAGAGCCTTCTTCACAAGAATCCAGAAGAGAATACATACTGCTAGGTTCAATGCCACCAATCAGGATATCATCGATCTGATGACCTTCATGAATGGAATTTCCCCAAACATTGCCCAGCATGTTTGCACCCTGGGTATCAGAAGGTCTGAAGAGCAAGTAGATGTAGCCTAAGGATTCTTTGATGTCAGACAAGGAACTACTTGGAGTGATCATGATAGGAAAGAAGATAAAGAAGACATTCTGGTCAAAGCCCTATAAGGACTCCTTCAAGGACAAGAAAGATCCAAAGAAAGAAGGCCAGCCAAGGAAGGAAAGAAGGATAGAAGTGAAATCCAAGACCTTAGCTCCAAGTTGGACTGATTGGTTGGACAGATTGAAAAACTCACTATATGTGAAAATTGGAGCTATCAAGACAATAGAGGATACCCACTACAGAGGAGCCAAGGTTATCCACCAAGAGATAACAGGAATTACCAGCAAGAAGAAAGAAGGTACTCTGTCTGAGACAGAGCCCAAGTCCAATACTTCCACTGTGGACAATTTGGACACTATGCCACTGAATGTGACAACAAAAGAAGTGACCAAAGAGACTCAGAACCACCAAACTGAAGGAATGACACTCAGTACAAGAAGACTGAAGCCCATCCTGTTGAAGATTTCGAAGAAGCAAGCAACAGTGAAGACTACAGTGACCTAGACTTGTATCCCACTAAGATTACAACCTAGAAAACAATCTATCCAGCAGAGAAAAGAAAGAGACCTATAGGAAGACCATCCAGGAACATCAGCAGAAGAATTATCCAAGAAGAGGATGAAGAATATGAAGAGGAGCAGGTAGAAACATCTTCCCGAACTCCCTCATCTTTTGTTCCTGAGATGAACAAATTGCTACCAGAAGATGAAGAAATGGAACAAGAAGAACAAGAACCTGCTGCTCCAAAGTCCAAAAAAAAGTACACTCTGAAGACTATGCCTAGAGACATTTACAATGAAGCCTGGCAGAAGATCCAAGAAGCCAAGATGGAAGTTCCCCTCCTGCAGTTCCTGCAACTGACACCAGCTGGAGTTCGAAACAAATTGCTGAGAACCACCAGGTCTAGCACTGGCCGAGTTCCAATCCCACAGCAAGAACCAGTTCCTATTCCTGTTCAGGCAGCTGAAAGACATGTCAGCACCTACCTATATGGAGATATTGGAGGACAAAAGGCGAAGATCCTTATAGACACAGGAGCAGCTGTCTATGTCATTGCTAAACAGTTTCTGGACACCCTCCAATGGCCCATTGATGAACCATCCAACCTCAGCATCATAGTAGCAGATGGAGCCTGAACTCAACCCCTTGGAGAAGTATGAAATATTACCATCTCTCTTGGACACATTCAGTTCTCCATCCCCAAAGCTGTTGTCACTGAAGCTGTCACCTATGACATGATTCTTGACACCAACTGGATGAAAAAAATGAATACAGTTGTTGATATTGGCCAACAAGTACTCAAGTTTGATTACCGAGGCAAGAAGTATAGGGTTAAGGTGACCAGCTATGAGCAATCAAAGAAGAAGAAGAAGGTCACTATTCAGGAAGAGTATGCCAGCAGTGAAGAATCTACCACAGAAGAAGAGGAAGAATCTGAAGATGGAAATGATCCCAGACTCAATTCCCAAATCAATCTGGTGGATGACTAACTAGAAGATAATGTGTGGGCCAAGAACACTATCCCTATTACCATTGGAGCTATTGCAGGAGAAGCCAAAGGATGCCCTATATGCCTCAAGAGACACAAGTGTCCCGAGTACTCCTCCAAGATCATGGAAACAAGGAAATCACCTGGCACAGCCTGCCCAGAGTGCAGAAGGAAGAAGAAGAAATGTAGACATATTCCAGAAACACCTGCAACTGAAGCTGCAGAAGTATAAGAAATTTGGGGTCAAGAATCATCTGAGGAAGAAGAACCTTCTGATTAAGAAGTTTTCAAACAAAAAGCACCTGATGAAAAAGAGGTCTCCAAACTCATTCCCTAGGATGACCCTTGCTGGACACCACCTGAAGACAATGACCCTTGGAATACAGAAGAAGGACTCAGTACAATCACCATTATCCCCAAGAAAGAAACCCACCAAGAGAAAGCTTTTCAGCTAGGAAGATGTCCACACCAAATGGTCTTCCACTCTTCCTGAGACTACTGCTATCAGTGTCATCTGTTGGACCAACAAGAAAGACAGAGACCCCAGAGACCAGAACCCCCAACTACTCTTGCACAGTCCACCACCTTTCAAGAAGTCACCACAAGGTTACAAAGTCAATTTAGGGGACAAGACTTCTTCACCCGAACAGAAATATACCCCTTGTCTACCCTTCCCCCAACCTATGATTAAGATGGGTACTGATTCCCAAGACAACAAGAGATAAATAGCCAGGAACATCATTTTCGGGCAATGGGATATTGCAACCATGGGAGACACCCTGACTGCCAAGACTGCAGACATCAGAAGATTCACCTCAGTCATGATGTTGCAGTGCACACTTTGAAGAAAGGAGATAACCGAAGCCAGATCCGAAAAAGCCAGATTCGAAAAAGCCAGACCAAGAAGCCCAGAAAAAGAATCCTCAAGATCTATGATTTGGGAGAAGACATCCTAGCTCTCATCAGACATACAACCTGCCAAAGATAGGCAGAAGATGCCACCAACTTCATAGAAGCCCTTGACCCTATAGGAAGGAGGGGAATCAACTACCTCCAAGATCCCTCTACTGGAGCCAGATGGCCACACCTCAACCTTAAAGCTTGGAGGCTTTCTACTAGTGGAGCTTCAGCCTTAGGAAAGCCCGAACTCAGCAAGGATATTGCCCAGTATGCCCTGCTGCACCCCAAGGCCAAACCTCTGACCAAAGCCCACCCAGAGGATGTAGGATATGATCTTCACAGCCTGGAGGATGAATCTATCAAGCTTGGAAAAACCTTCATGGTCAGAACCAGATTAGCCATACAGCCACCCCAAGGAGCTTATGTTCAACTGACCTCAAGGTCCGGACTTGCCAGACAAGGGATAACTGTAGAAGGAGGAACCATTGATCTTGGATATACAGGCGAAATCAAGGTTATCCTATACAACAGTAGTGCAGAATGTCACTGAATCATTAGAGGACAGAAGATTGCCCAAGCAGTCTTCATGAAGGTCAAGACCCCATAGCTACAGAAAGTCTCTGAACTAACTGAAGGAACAAGACAAGCCAAGGGATTTGGAAGTTCAGACAGGAAGGAGGTATATCTCCTTCAAGTCAACCACCTCAAGAGGAATGTTTCCCAACAAGTATATCAGCAACCAGTCAGACTGCACAAGAATCTCATCCTGGAGTCTGGAGAACAAACTACCTTCGAAATCTTTGTACCACCCGACCCCAGAAACCTTTTCTTTGAACCCAAGAAAGATATCACACATCTGGACATAGAGGGACACACATTCCCAGACAAGATGAACTCAGTATACTCCTGAGCAACCAACCAAAGTTGGGAGACCATCATCTTGCCAAAAGGAACCATCATAGGACATCTGGTGCCTTTTCTCAACCGAACTCATAGGGAAGTTTATGAACTAAACCTATCAGGAAATGGCAAAAGGTCCCAGAAGAAAGGAAAGGCCCCTCTGTGACCCAGGAGACAGTGATGCCTTCCACCAATATTGGAGAAGAATTGACACCCCAACAACAGCAACAACTAGTAGAACTTTTCAACAAATATCAAGATATCTTCACCACCAATTATGGCAATCTGCTATACAATCCATCATACCACCACAGCATAAATACAGAAAATGCAACACCCATCCAGCAGAAACCCTATAGAATACCTCATCATCTAAAAACATTCGAAAAAGAGCACATCCAAGAACTCTTAGACAATGGAGTTATCTGACTCTCTACTAGCCCCTAGGCTAGCCCTATACTTATTATACCAAAGAAAGGAGGATGGAGACTCTGCATGGATTATAAAAAACTCAATTCAGTCACCGAAAAGGATGCCTATCCTTTGCCCAGAATCGATGACCTCTTGGATCAGTTACAAGATGCCAGATACTTCAGCAGTATGGACCTCTTCGCAGGATTCCATGAGATCTCCATGGACCCCAAGGACATTCAAAAGACAGCCTTCCTTGCTCTAGAAAAACTGTTTGAGTACCTCTGAATGCCCTTTGGACTTTGCAATGCACCCCCCACCTTCCAGAGAATAATAAATTCAGTCTATGCCCCCTTGATCTACCATTGCCTGATTGTATACATGGATGATTCCAACATCTACTCAGCAAATTTCGAAGAACACCTATACCACCTAGAGGAATTCTTCAAACTCACCCACAAGAACTACTTGAGACTGAATACAAAGAAATGCTACTTTGGAAAACAGAAACTTGAATTCCTTGGATTCATAGTTTCAAAAGAAGGAACTCATACAGACTCAAAGAAAACTGAAAAGATCAATAATTGGCCAGTACCCAAAACCCCAAAGGAGACACTATCATTTCTGATGCTAGTATCCTACTACAGAAGGTTTATCAAGAACTTTGCTCAAATCGCTGCCCCAATCCAGATCCTTCTCAAGAAAGAAGTGCCATTCAAATGGACAGAATCATAAGGAAAAGCCTTCAAAGAACTCAAAAACCACATGACTACAGCACCAATCCTTGTGCATCCCAATCTACAGAAGCTATTCATCTTGTATATAGATACCTCTAAAGATGGCCTCGGAGCAGTTCTAGCTCAAGAAGGACCTGATCAACAGCACCATATGATAGCTTATGCAAGCAGAGCTACCAATCAGCAGCAGATGAACTATGGTAGCACCAAACTAGAATGCCTTGCAGTCATATGGGCGGTCACCCTGTTTAAGCATTACCTCATCGGAAAAAGATTCATCTTGATCACAGACCATGCAGCCCTCAAATGGTTATTTAACTACAAGAAACTCACCAGAATCCTAGCCCACTGGATCCGTATCCTTCAGGATTATAAAATCACCATTATCCACAAAGTGGGGAAAGCTCACAACAATATTGATGTACTTTTCCGCCAGTCCCAATGAACTAGAAGAAGGGTGTCCCGAGGAACTATACTCTAAAGGAAGCTCCTCAGACCATTAAGGCACAAGAAGATCTCATCCATAAAGAACATCAGAAAGCCCATCAAGGACAGACAAGTACAGAAGACAAGATTCGAAAACTGTATCAACACTGGCCTTACCTCAGAACTCAAGTCCGAGACATCATCCAGAAATGTAATACTTGCCAGAAGTACTAAGGAAAGAAGAACTATCAAGCCCCTTTGCAACCGATTCCCCCACTCACTCACATCTTTCAGAGATGGGGAGTAGATGTAATTGGACCTCTACCAGTTATACCAAGAAGAAACAAATACATCCTTGTATTTGTAGAATATCTGACCAAGTGGCCCAAGGCTTTCCCAATGGAAATCGCAGATGTCTTAACCATTGTAGGCCTCCTCCATGGACTCACACTCAGATATGGAACCCCAGAAGAACTCATCTCTGACCGAGGTACAGAATTCATCAACAACATAATCACAAGTTATACCTGAATTCACAAGATCCACCTCAAAAGGACTACATTATACTACCCCCAGACCAATGGTATGACAGAGAGAATGAACCAGACTATCAAGAAAGAACTTGCCCAAGTCAATCCTACTAATTGGGACCTCTGCTTATCTGAGATCCTATGGGAAATTCAGAACACCCCTGCTGCCTCCACCAAACAAAAGCCATTCGAAATGATATTTGCTAAGAGAACCAGAACTGCTGACCATGAGAATCTTGGAGACCTCCTCAAGAAGGCAGAACAGTTACATAATCAAGCTCAAGGACAGATTATCAAAGCCCAAAAAAGACAAAAGAAGTACTATAACCAAAAATAGAAGGATCAGGAGATCAAGATTGGAGATCAAGTACTAGTTTGGAGAAGCATAATTGAAACAAATTTTACCGCCAAACTGGAATCCAAATAGAAAGGACCTTATCTTATATACAATATCAGAGGAACCAGCATCTATTTAAGAAGTATGAATGGATGAATCCTGAGAACACCAGTATACATCAATTGCCTCAAACTATATCTCCCCTCTATACCATGAGCCAAAGGATTGATCAGTGCCTCCAGACATTGGTCCTCAGCTCCTTCCAAGCCCTATCAGTCCCTCTACCCCAATTCGGCCAAGCTAATGGAAGTCCCCTTCAGAGGATCCAAGCTCATCAAGAAAATCTCACCCTGGCCAGATGCCTACTACAAGTCCACCAACTGCAGGCCTATTATGCAATCAGTGAACAATTGTAGAACCTCTCAGCCCCAGAGCAGACCTACATCAGGAACACCACAGGTCTGACCAGAAGAGACACTACTGTTGCAGACAGACTATACACCATTTATAAATGAAATGTCACAGCCCTGACACAGGCACAATTCTCCCTGAATGACATTCAAGAAATAAACCCTATTACCTATTCAAGTATCATCAACTCTGTCGAAATCCTATTCCCCAAAGAAGAAGAAGAGCCCATAGAATAGAGTGACCCTAGTACAGACAATGAAGATAATGGAACAGATATAGATGCAGAAGCAGTTTATGCTTATTGGGATGATGACTGAAGAATAGTCTGGGACAGACTACCCTTCAGTGGGGGCTGATGTGACAAACCAAAACATACCACCCAAATTATATCTTAACCAGATGATGCAAACAATTAGCCAAGATAACATGAACACACAGTATAGTAACCAGCAATCATTGCTGCAGAAAACTGTATAAATAGCCAGACATACCAGAAAGGGTCTGTTTATCTGTACAGACTCTGTACACCATACAGACTCTGTATACTGTACAGGTCCTGTATACTGTATAGACTCTGTACACCTACCATAAGTAGCAGATCTATAGTTAGCCACATAGTAACCAGATAGCAACCAACTTGTATAAATTACCCCAGAGACAAGAGTGAATAAACCTCAGTCTGAAATACAAATACCAAAGAAGCCTCTAAAGATTGAGCATTGGTCTCCTTTCCACTCCAGTCTACTTTCTGATACAAAGCTTGAAGATTTGCCACCCAAGTTCAAGTGAAGAACTTCACTGCCTTTTGAAGAGAAACCCACTGCTTAAGGAATAAGCTACGATATTGGTTCACTTGCCAGATAAGCCTGAAGATTTCTGCCTAAGAGAAAGCTGCCTTACTCAAGCCAGTTTCTGACACAACTTCATAGTGATTTGTTGTGCAAACAAAGCCAGTCTTTAATGTAACTTTGCCAAGAGACCCTTTTTGTGCTATCATATTCTCAGAAGAGCCCACCGATTCAGGAAGAATCCATGTCATCTGCTGTTTCCAAGTTATCCACCATATTCCCAGTTGAAACTGCCAATTCAGAAGAATCCGCATCATCGCATTTCCAGAAGAGCCCAATTCGGAAGAACTCATGCCATCTGAGTTATTTTCCAGTTGAAGCCACCTTTTTCAAGTTATCTGCATTCCTAGTTGAAACCACTATTTCCAAGTAATATTCCCAGAAGTCTGCTGATTTAGGAAGAATCCACAACATCCAAGTTATTTGTTCCTAGTGAGTCTGGTACAGAAGAAACCATGTCAGTATAATTCCCAGTGAGCCCAATATAGAAGAAACTGTGTCAGTATAATTCCCAGTGAGCTAAATCGAGTTGTCTACCTGATCCACATAAGGAATATCACCAAGATCGTCATGCCAGAAATCACATACTTTTGGAGATTACCTCACTACACAAATTGTGGCATTCCTAGTTGACCTGAATAAGAAATCCACTTGCACTATACAAGATTGCTGTCACCCAAGAAGGAGCACTGCTAAATTGCCAGACCATCACACATAGAGATTGTCATGCTATACACGAATTTTACCATTCCCAGTTGACCCAAGAAGGAAACTCATTCACACACACAAATCACCACTATACCCAGAGAACCATCCCAATTAGGAAATCAACATACAAATCGCTCGCAGATATCTAGCTTTGACTATTATACCACTAAATACCAAGGATCTCAGAAATCTTAGAACATTTTGTTGCTTTTTGACAAAGTAACTGGGGGCTCAAGCCAAACTACATCAACCCCCAACCTTGTAATTTGCCTCCATTAAGCCAGCATATTACAATATATTGATAAGATCAAATAGTATTATATAGAATTTATAATATCTAAATCTTATTTGAAAGGCTGTCTTGGAGATATCTTCTTTTTTGATATAAATTTAGTAATATTCAAATGCAAGATTGATGAGTAAAATGTCTTAGCCTTATATACTTAGTTGAGTAGTTCATTAATTTATAGGAGTATATATATTAGTTTTTGATAGAGATCTTATTGAGTACTTAGTAATCAATATATATGTAGAGACTTCTATCTTTTTTACAGATAAAGAGAATTAATATACCATATAGTAATTTTGATGAACAGATGAGATCTTTGTTTGCTAATTCTGCTAATTGTTTCTTGAGAATCTCTAGCTCAGATTAGGCTAGTTAATAGATTCTACAGTAGAGAGAATCTGAACTAGAAATAGTTTCAATACTATATTCTACTACTTAGATGGGTGACAGTTCTTAGAGTTCTTGGAAAATATCTTTATATTCCTTAAGTAGTTCTTGGAGATTATCTTTCTCATTATCTTTATTCTTTAGAAGTTTAGAGAGTTCTGAGGTTTTTTTAACTATATATATAGATATACTAGTCTGGTTTTTGAATCAGCTTTTTCATCTGAATAGTAGAGATAACATTACATCTGAGCTTGAATTTCTTCTTAATATACTTGGGTTATAACTTGATATCTCCTAGAGAGATTATATTGATTTATCAATCAATGTAGAGATTTTTCTAAGTAAGCCAAGATTTTTTAAGAATGAGATTATATTGAAAGAAGTGTGAAATATAGAAGATTTGCCTTATAGTATAATTTCTGAGTTATAGAAGTATATTTATATATATCTTGGGAGTTTCTATTGTCTGCCAGCCTAACTCAGATATCTATATCACTAGTCCAGAATCAGTCTCTTTCTAGACCCAGAAGCTAATATCTACTATATTGCTATACTCTTTAATGATATCCATAATCAGCCTCCTGGCCACTTTCTTCTTCACTGTAAATATATTCACTACTACCAGTTACACCATCCTGAGGTTCCAGTATAGATACTGAGCCATAGAAATCACTATCTCTCTCACTACTACTTCTTTCTCTAATGCTTCCAACATCAACTCCTTCTCCTTAAATCCTATCTCTACTTCTTCCAGTCCCTTCAAGAACTTTACCAAAGTCACTTCTTTCATCTTCTGAGCCAGAAGACCCAGAACCATTTTTGCCATAACTGCCAAGTCTCAGAAGTACAAAGTGATAGTAAATTTAGATACCAATTTCTTGAGTAATAGTACTTATTATATCATCAGTCAGGTCCCCAGGCCTTATGTCTCTCCTAGTGCTCCAAACAAGTCAATTCAAATCAAATTCAGATTCAATTTGTCACATGATGGTTTGATCTGAATCTCAAATCTGGAGCTATCTGAATCAACTTAGATTAATCTGAATTATCTCATCTGAATCACTCCATCTGAATCATCTATCTGAACTACTCTAATCTGAATTACTCAATCTGAATCACTCAATCTGAATCACTCAATCTGAATCACTCAATCTGAATCACTCAATTCAAATCCTCTAATTTAAATCCTCCAATTCAAATCCTCCAATTTGAATTCTTCAATCCGAATCTTTCAACTGAATCCTCCAATCCAAATCCTCCATATGACTCATATACTAGATGCATCCACATATACAATACATATACATGCATACATATGTACATATAAACATGCAAACATACATATCAACAGATCAGTCTTCAACAGTTCACAGTACTAATAATGCTTCAAGTTAAACATCCCTGATAGTTCCACACCTTCCATACAATTCTTGCTCCAAAATCTGGCAACATTGTACTAAGATAGGAGATGATGTTGTTTGTAATTATTGCAGATAAAAAATTAAAATGCACCTATTAACTTGTTTGACATACACATGATATTGTTTCATCCACCCCCATAAACTGCACCAGCCAGAAGTTCAAAATGCTTAGTGGTATGACTTTGAACATATATCAACACATAAAAGACAAGCACTCTGACAAAATCAAAAAGAATATAGAGATAAATAAAATTAACATCCAAGCTGTAGTGGGTATTTTATCTAATTGCCTAACTATTTCTATACTAACAATACCATTTAATCAAAAATATTTAGCCATACTCTTCAGCAGAATTTCAAAATCAGCTCATTCACTAGATTGTGTGTACAGACCAGCCATTCACAACCATTGAGAGTGATCAATTGCATAGTATCTTTGGCCTTCTCAAGTATGATTTATATTTGCTAAGTACCAATACTATTTGCAAAGATGTCCTGGAGGCCTATAGAAAGGAGCACAATAATCTCTACCAGATACTTCAGATAAAATAAGAGCAGCCCTGTGGGATAGGTTGAGGGCTTAGGCTGTATCAATATTACTATAGACATCAGTTAATAAAGGGAGTCCAAGTGACTATAAAAAAAAAAAAAAAAAAAAAAAAGATAAAATAAGAGCAGCACCATGACCTTTGCAAGCTGAATTATATAAAAGAGCTCACCAATTTAATCTCACATTTAATAAGCAGAATTCAGTAGGCAAAATTTCATTTACAATCAACACATAGACATCCCCCAATGCAATTTCATTTCTAGGTATTATCAATCATTGGATTGACCTTGATTGGTAGCTTAAATCTCTCACCCTTGACTTCATCAAACTTGCTGGCCCTTATTCTGAAGACAACATCACAGATGCTTTTATTAGTTGTATCTGGGAGCTTGGGATCACAACCAAGGTAAAAAAGGAGGACTTGCCATCAGGTTGGCATTTTGAGAGAGGTCCTAAAACAAAACAGATTTTATTAGTTATTTATTTTTGCATAAATTCACTGACT
Source organism: Jimgerdemannia flammicorona (assembly GCA_003990745.1). Lineage (NCBI taxonomy): Eukaryota > Fungi > Mucoromycota > Endogonomycetes > Endogonales > Endogonaceae > Jimgerdemannia > Jimgerdemannia flammicorona. Next base: position 1,907 of record RBNI01002462.1, on the reverse strand, counting down.
GAATATTTCAAGTACAGATTTTGGCCATTATGACAGACAATGCTACAAATAACTTGATATTTTTCTAAGTTTTAGTGGCCAGCCTCAAACAGAAAAATATGGTCTTTGATACAGAAAGCTGTCATGTGTGATACCAGACCCACATACTGAACCTTGCTGTTCAGGACTATCTTATACACATAGACAAAACATCTGAGAGAGAAGGGGCCCTAAGTATAATTTCCAAGCTATGCAAACTAGTTGTATCAGTCTGATCATCTCCACAATAATGAGACAAATTTGCTACACAGTGTAGAGCAATCAGTTTAGCCCTGAAAGAGCTTATATTAGATATCTGTATGTGTTGGAACTCAATATTTGCAATGATCCAGCACATGCTAGAGTTTGCTGTAATATACATTCTTTTTTTCTTCAGTTGGCTGAAGCAACTTGTTTCGGATGATTGAAGATATATTTTTTATAAAAAAAAAAAAAAAAAAAAAAAGCCAATAGATTCAACAGTGACTGCCAACAAGGAAATACAGGCCAAGGCTTTAGGTGAAAGTGAGTGAGATGTACTTAGGAATATTGTCAGAGTTTTGGAAGTAAGTAGTGATTGCTCTGGTTCCACACTCATTTTGTCTGCCTCTACACAATGTAATATCTCACCATATATAACTATCAGTGTTTTGACAATTGTATGAAGGATATAGTCAAATAAATGTTCCTGATAATAAGCTCTGCAATACCAGTATACAACCTTCTGATTGACCAGCTAGAGGACAAGCTCAAGGACAGACTGGAGGGTTGCAGTGATTTATAGTTAAGCCTGGATCAGAGAGATGCCATGGAGGTTACTCTAAACAAGCTCAGAAAATACTACTCCCAAACAGATACTACCATATACTCAATTAGTACAGGTATGTTGATATTAGCATATGGCTGTTACTCCTTCTAAAACAGAGAAACCCCTGCAAAAACTCACTCTCCTTTTCTTTGAACAGTGCTGAACCCACACTTAAAGCTACAATACCCTAAAGATCAGGGCTGAGAGTAGTACTTCATTGAGAGAACCAAGCAGGCCATAATCAAAGTGTACCGGAAAAACTATGTGCCACTACAAGGTTCTAGCCAAAGTCTGGACAAATATGCTAAGGGATCCCTCTTGTTCCACATTTACTTCAGCAGAAAGAGGAAGAGAGAGCCATCAGTAGAAGAGCTGCCATCAATAGATAAACTTACCATTTACCTCGCCAGTGACTGTGTGATCCTGCTGGAGGGCACAGAAGTGCTCAACTGGTGAAAGGTGGGTTGTCAGGTGGGCATTGGGCCAATTTAACCCACTAATCTAACCACTGCTCTACCCACCAGGGTATGCAACTGTGTCAAATGAACTTTCTCAGCCTATATGGTATGGCTCGGGACTATCTGGCGATTTCTGCCTCTAGTGCTCCCATCAAGTAGGTGTTCTTAGGTGGGGTGGACCTCATTGCCCCAAAGAGGTATATACTGAATGCTGAGATAATCTGGGTATATATGTGTCTGAAGTCTTGGTGGGGCTTAGGCTGCTAAAATTCAGTAGGTTCTGGGGGTTCATGGATAAGTTGGTTGGCCTTGTGAAATACTTAATATCTTTCAAAAATAATAAAAAGGGAAAAAAAATCTGAAGACTTGGCCTGGAGTTTGCAGCCCAAGTGGGGCAGTAGTCGGTGGGGTTAGCAGTGGCAGTGGAGGGAGTGTACAATATTTGTGGCCCTCTACCAGCAACAAGGGGCAGCTCCAAGCTGTCAGTGCCTGAGTCAGTGGGCAGGTCGGTGGGTGAGTGCAGGGTCAGTAGAGAGAGTGCACAAAATTTGCAGCCCTCCACTGGCAGCAAGGGGCAGCTCCAAGCTGCAAGTGTCTGGGTCAGGGGGGTTGGCAGGGGGGGG